>PJEM01017897.1:0-20414 GCA_004023845.1 Helogale parvula
GGGCCGGGAGCTGCAGCTTCGAAGAGCAGGCTGGACAGAATCCCAAGCTCATTCCCTTCTTGCTGGCGCTACTCTCTCCATAACACAGACCGATCCCTTTTCCTGCCTGTAGAATAACGCATAGTCATCATGGAAGACTGTGGAACAGGGGGAGGAGCAGAAAAGCCGAATCGATCAAATCCTACCGCACAGCTGCAGTCAGTTACCTTCTGCTCAGTTTCCCATCAGCCTTCTAGAAATATGTTTGTCGGATCGCCAGGGATGGGGGGCTCAGTCAATTAAGCATTCGACTCTTGATCTTGGCTCAGGTCATGATCTCATGGTTTGTGAGTTCAAGCCCCATATCGGGCTCTGTGCTGAATGCAAGGAGCCTGCTTGGAGTTCTCTCTCTCCTTCTCTCCTGCCCCTCCTCCACTCTCTCAACAAATAAACATTAAAAAAATGAAAATATGCTTATAATCACATCACACATTTGGGACCGTACAGTATAAACATCTTAATATCCATTTTAACATCGATGTTTTACTTATGATACTTTTTTAAAGTTTATTTATTTTGGGAGAGAGAGTGAGAGAGCGAGAGCGCAAGTCGGGGAGGGGCACAGGGAGAGGAAGAGAAAGAATCCCAAGCAGGCTCCAGGATGTCAGCGCTGAGCCCGACGCAGGGCTCAAACCCACAAACCGTGGGATCTTGAGCTGAGCCACCCAGGCACCCCTACTTACAATAATTTTAAGGTATTTTCAAAAGGTTTCCAAGAAAAAACATTGTAGCGATTGCATACTAAGCAGCCACGCGGCAGCCCCTAATTCACTGCCCAGCGCTTCCCCGTGGGACATCTGTTTCTCGTTTTTGCTGTTAATTACAAAAGCAGCAAACATCCGGCCCCTCCTGGGTGCCAGCTTCCGAGCCAGGTAGCACATAAGGGTTATGCCGGTGAATCCCCGCCACCGTCCCGCCAGGCAGGTGCTGTCGCGGCCGCTTTCCAGGGAGAAAACAGGCCTGGAGAGGTTCAGGAAGGCGCGCAAGGCCTTGGAGCCGCCGGTGTGGGTGTAGCAAGTGTCAGACACCCATCCTTGCCTGTAAATCTCTATTTTCATCATTTACTTTAAAAGAAATTCTAGGAGGGGCTTTAAGGCCAAGTGCGTTCTTCAGCAGGACTGCGTCTTCTCTGAGGTATAGGTGTGATGTAGGCAACCAACCTATTTCAGGAAAGTGCAGGAAAAAAATCGGAGTTTTCTGCTGCCTCTTTATTCCTGGCCCTTTGCCCGAAGGTGTCTGTTCTCTGAGAGCTCCCGGTCCGTTCCTGCCGCGGCGCTGCCCAGGGAATGGGGCGCCCAGCGAGCACCCATCCTAGCCCCGCACTGCCACTTAGCAAGGCCTGCCTGTGAGAAGCCGACTGTGAGAGCTCACCCTCACGTGGTCCCTTGGGCAGGCTCTCACCCGGGAGGCCTGGGCACCCATCTGGACGTGTCAAGGAAGCTTCGGTCCCTTCTCCGCCCCGGGCGCCTCCCAGGACATCCCCAGGTCGCCGCTGCCCCTATGTTGGCCCGGGAGCCCCAGGGCCGGCACGGTCCCTGCTCAGGACCATTCCAGCCTCCATCTGACCACACTCTTTCTCCAAGAGACTTTCCAGGGAAGGTCCCCAGCCTGCAGCCAGCTGGGCTGTCCCAGGGCTCTTCTGACTTTCCCCCTCGGAAGCCAAGGCTGCTGTTCAGGGTACGCTGCCAGAGAGCCTAAAATAGGTCATTTGGTCTCAGGGTTACACTGGGAACCTTGTTAAAATAGTTGTGGTCACAGACAGACCAGCAGGAAGCCAGTGGCCCCGGGGGAGGGCCCACCCCTCACAAAGGCCTCACGGTGACCAAGCGAGTGCCCTCCTCCACTCACTCCCCCTACTTGGCACTCTCCACGCCCCTGCGAGGTGCTGGCATGGTCCGCCCCATTCTGCAGCCAGCCTTCTTCCCGGGCCCTCTCCCACCGCCTCCAGCTTCTGCTCTTTCGCTTCCTCCATGCCGCCCTCTCCGACTCCTTCTAGGGTCAGCCTGTGCTCCTCTGGCTCTGGAGCTCCCTGTGACCTTTCCTGCTGTGTAGCTGCTGTCACACATTGTCAGGAGCCCTTCGGGACCAGGATCTGTGCTCTGTCCCCAGTCACACGTTCAGCCCCTATCCAGCTTCTGGCACAGAGCTGGGGTTTGCTGGTTCGTTGTGTAGACTGAGCCCCCAGGAGGCGCGTGGTTCGAGAGTGTGGACTGTCCACAGGGGCGGGGAGCAGGGGAGGGTTCTGTGTCCTTTCCCTTCCAAGGCTTCTCCCAGAGGCTCTCAGTGATAACAAGCTCTGGACTGAAATTATAGTCAGGACCCCGGAGAATTCCAGCCTGTGGGATGGGAAGCTAATTCTTTTTTTTTAACTGTAATCAACACTTACATGTGAATTATCTGTACCTTGGTAATAATGAAATTGAACAGGAGCACCTGGTGGCTCAGTCAGTTAAGCATCCGACTTCATTTCAGGTCATGAGTTCGAGCCCCACATCAGGCTCTGTGCTGACAGCTCAGAGCCTGGAGACTGCGTCAGATTCTGTGTCTTCCTCTCCCTCTGCCCCTCCCTGACTTGCGCTTTCTCTCTCTCTCTTTCTCTCTCAAAAATAAATAAACATTAAAAAATTTTTTAATTAAAAAAATAATGAAATTGAGCCAAGAAGATCCCAAACACATTGAATCAAACTGAAAAATCAATCAGGAGGATTTCGCCTGTGATAATCCACATGTCACAGGAAAAGAAAAAAGCGTCTCAAGAAAGGATGAGGAATGTGCGGACCGCTGCCCGCTCAGCGCTGGAATCCTGGCCCCGGAAGGGCTGCTTTGAGGCGCCTTTAACCAGCCTAGTGGGTTCTGTTGTTTAGAACCGGGACAGGGGGGTGCTTGGGTGGCTCAGTTGGTCCAGCTTCAGACTTAGACTCAGGTCCCGATCTCACGGCTCCCGTAGATCCCGCTTCATGCAGAGCCCGCTTGGGATCCTCCGTCTCCCTCTTCCTCTGCCCCTCCCAGAGGTGTGCAAGCGCGCTCTCTCTCCATCCCTCCCTCAAAAATAAATAAGTATGACTAATCCCGAGGGAAGGAAAACCCACCCAGAAAGCCACAGGGAAAGGTGCTGTTTGCCAGGGCCTTGATGGATGTGTGGGCACCTGTGAGTGGGGTGGAAATTGGAGGGAGCCTCTGGGGCCTGCCCAGCATGAGTACTGGGCGACGCCTTCGTGTCCCCCGAAGAAACTGTGTGGTGGTTGCTCCATGGGTGGTAAGTGGCTGGAAAGGCAAACGGACTCTGGAAAGTTTTATCCTGAAGATGGCAAGGGGTCACCATGGATCTGAAGGGGAAGGATGGCCAGGTCAGCTTGTCAGCCATGAGCGGTGCGCACTGGGGAGAGGTCACAGGACAGAGGGTAAGGCAGGGAGATGGCTGGAAGGTCACAGGGACACCCACGTGTCAGATGCAGATATTTTTCAGCGGCGGAACATTGAGGACCAAGACCCTGCAGGCAGGGAGAACAGGTGGGGACCGGGTTTGAGCCCCAGGGCCAAGTTCGGGACACACCAGGTCTGAATAGCTGCTGGAGGTGGAGCTCCGAGAGGGGCCGGAGGGGCGGGAGCCAGTTCCGAGCTCAGGTGCAAGGTGGAATCAGGTACAGGGCTGAGTGTGGCCCGGGGTGAGGCATGGAATCCAGGGAGGTTCCGTGGGGAGAGCAGGCAGAGTGAGGGGAGGAGGGAGCCCGGTGAGCACAGCACTGAGGACAGCCAGGGGGGCGTGGGGGGAGCACCGGGCAGCTCTGAAAAGAGGGGACGGTCACTGTCAGGGTCCCCGGGCTTGTGATTGAGAAGTCGGTGGCGACTTTGCCCTAAGCTGTTTCTGTGGAGCCCTGGCTGGAGGCCAGACTGCCGCAGGCCTGAGGCTCAGCGAGGAAGCAGAAGTCGGGGCACAGAGGTCTCGTTCAGAATGTTGGTGGAGCGGGGATGTCAGCTCGGGCTGGGGTGGGGCTCCAGGGACAGTCTGTAGCAGGGAGTTCTGGGAGTTGGGCTGGGGACCACCACACCCGAATCACCGAGGGTTCCTGTCTAAAATGCAGGCTCCTGGCCCCACCTGAGCCCTATGGAATCAGAATGCCTGCCAGGGGGGCCTGGGAATCTGCATCTGAAATAAGCCACCAAGGTGATTCTCATGCCCACTAGAATTTGAGAATATACCAGGGCTTCAGACGAAGACCTGTTGGGTCCTGACCCCGCGCACCCACTCCTCCCAGAGTTTGCCCCTTCTGCAGATAGCCGAGCCTTGGGGCCAGGAGCACTTACATTCTGGGGACCAAAGAATTTGAGGAAAGCAAGTTCCTCACCTGGGAAAACAGCCTCGGAGGAAGGGGCGTGTGTGTGTGTGTTGGAGTCTGCGGGGGTGTGAGAGGGCAGGAGGGGGCAGGTGGGTTTGGGGACCCTAGAACTCCAAGTAGTGACCCCACAAGAGGCCGTTCATGCTGCTTTCCGCCACAGACGTGGTCCTGGCTGGTCAGACGGGTGGGATAGGTACAGTTTATGACATTTCGCAGGTGAGAAAATGAAGGTAGGTGTGCAGGCATGTTGCCCAGGCGGGCAGGGCCGGACCCCGGCCCAGGTCCTGGGGTGCCAGGGTTCACGGAAGGAGCCCGAGCCCTGGGAGACCCTCCCTGGCTGGTCGGGGCCTCTGCTCCCCTGCCAGGAGCCAGCCCCACGTCTGGTCCTCTGCGCTCGCCTCCTGGCAGCCTGAGTGCCTGCCCATGACGTTGTCGCCTGGAGCCCTGGAGGCGCCACCAAGCCTGGAGCCTGCTTTGGCTGCTGAGACCTTGGTGGATCTGTGGCCGCTGTCCCCATGGCAACCAGTATCATGCTGTCTCTAGGTAAAAGCCATCCCCTGGGAACTTAGGGCATCGGAGCTGAAATGTATAGGGCCCCCCAGGGGTGCTAGGCTAAAAACAGCGCCTCCACCCAGTGGGTTCGTCTGGGAGCAGAGGAGGTGGTGCTGGAGCCCCATCCTGTGGAAACTCTCCGCCCTGGGGGAGGGTCTGGGACCTGTTTTTCCAGAAGCTTTGCTGCCTGGCACCGAGCTGGTAGCTGAGGCGCTGCGGGGTTGGGTAGCTTGGTAGCAGACCCTGGTTAGTTAGCAAGGACCGCAGCCCCAAACCCCAAGTCAGGCGAGGGGCAGACCTGGGAGGCGGGAGGCGCCCTTGACACTCTGAAGCCCGTGCTCGTGTATCCTCTCTAGCAGACATCTGGGTGCCTGGGGGATGGCCAGGGCTCGGGGGGTCAGATCCCCCGGACTGCTGCGAAGACTTAGTCCAGTGGGTTTCCTGTGCCGTCTCACTCCCAGCAGCCTTGGCGAGTGGGAGCCTCTGGGGTTTCAGACTTGCGTTCTTGAGTTTTTCAGTCCCTGGTCGTTCACTCTCATGAGGAAAGTGGCCCCTCAGAAGGTCAGGAGCTCCCCGACCCCAGCACATCTGAACCTGAGTAGTCCTAGAAGCTCCAGCTGGAGAGCGGGGTACTGGGGTGCAGGGGAGCCCCGCCTTATGGTTGTGGGAGGCCGGGCTCGCAAGAGCTCATGGCTCCGGATGCCCCCACCAGTGACTGCTGCTGCTTCTGGGAGTCCCCCTTTTTGTCCGGTGACATCTGTGCAGGGCTGTATCCCGGACTGCAGGGCCCAGGGCCGGCCGCCTTGGGGAGCTGGGCCAGGCGTTTCATGCCATGTGCCGGTTTTTAGGCGGGCTCCGCCCCGTGAGAGCGGTTCTTCCTCCCCGTCACCTTGGAGCCCCGGTTCCGAGGTGGACCTTGCAGGTCCCGGAAAACAGAGAGCTCTGGGGTCAGTGTGGCCCCCTGCAGCCAGGTGCTGCGGTGGGATGCCGGCAGGAGCTACACGGTCAGCACCTCAGAGCTGCCAGGGCCTGGCCCCTCCGTCCCCAGGGCCCGTCTCTCTGGGCAGGGTCCCTCCTGGCGAGGGAGCGAGGTTTCCAGAGCAGTCCTTGTCTGCCCGAAGCTTGAGCTCCAGGGTGCGTGCATTTCCAAGACTGAGCTCCGCCTTCCCTGGAAAAGGGTGAGGGGCTTCACCCCAGGCTTGGGGGAGAGGAGGGGAGAACCACAGGCATGTTTATGAAACGGGCCACAGACACATCAGGGCCGTGGCCACCTCTAGGCTCCTCTTTCCTGTTCTTGTCACTCGTCACCCACCAGGCTAGATACACACGGCTGATGGGAGTGTGTGCTGGCAGTTCAGGAAACAGACCGAGGCGCTCACATACTGCTGAAAAGACCTTTTGAAAGACTGTGAGAGCCTCTGTCCCCTCAGTCACCTGCCCCTGTCCCCTGCTCCTGTCTTGATGGCCGATGCCCTTCGGTCAGCCGGCACTCGGCCGAGGCTGGTGCTGGTGCGGGTGTGTGAGCCTGTGCTGGGCTTTGGATTCTGCTGGTGTGAATTCATCCTGAGCTTGCAAACAGACCAGTGAGCCCATTGTCTGCCGCCCGCCCCAGCGAGGGGCCAGCTTCCCTCTCCTAAGCTCCTGCATAGTTGTCATTTTTCTCTGCCCAGTCACTTGACTGGACTCTGTTAAAGGGGCAAAGCTGGCATTGGACGTGGGTTGGGTGCCCTGCCCCGGTTGGGGCGCTTTGGCCCTGCTTTCCGCAGCAGGTGAGCCATGGGACCGGGGAGATATCAGGCCGAGCCCTAGGCCAGTGTGGGGAGTGGGGGGGGCGAGAGGCACGGGTCTGGGCTCGGGGCTCCTCCCAGGCTGGCGTTTTGGGCTCCATGGTGAATTGTGTCCAGTTATCCCAGAGCCCTTTCGGTGGTGGTTTTTAAATCCCGGGTCTCGGTTCCACTCTGCAGGAGCAGGTGGACGGTCCCGTCCCTGGCGGGAAGCCTGAGCAGCCACAGTGCCCTGGGCGCCTGGAGGAAGGCGGTTCTTCCCTGCTCCGGGGAGGCGATGGCGGCGGGTGGTAGTGGGAGGCGTGGGCTTCAGGGTCCAGGTCTAGGTCCTCCCTGGGCCTCGGATTCCCTGCGTTGCTACTGGGCTTCAGCTGCTCATCTGTAAATAAGGATTCATCCTGTGTCCCAGGCGCTCTCCCAGGTGCTGTGAATATGTGAGCGAAGGAGAAAAAGTCCCTGATTACATGGAATGTGCTTCCCGCTGGGGAATCAAAGATCACGTCAATATGTGACTCTAGGTGGTGCTGAGGGTCCCCTGAGGGACTGACACAGGGCACCATTTTAGAAGCTGTGGTCAGGGAGGGTCTGGGCAGACGATTTTCCCAGAAACTGGCATGAAGTGCAAGAGCTGTGTGTGACATGAACTTGGGGGAAGAACACTGAGGCGAAGGAAACAGCAAGTGCAAAGGCCCTGAGGTACAGGTTACTCATTCCTGAAGGACAGCCCAGGACGCCCACAGGGCTGGAGTGGAGGGAGGATACAGGTGTGTATAAATGGAGGGGAAGAGACAGCCGGAGGCCAGAGCACGGAGGCTCTGCAGGCCACGTGTGGGGTTTGGAGAGATCTTGCAGTAAGAAGCCTCTACAGAGTTCTGGGCAGAGGAGTGGCAGGGTCTGACTTAGGTTTTTAAGAACTTCCTTCTGGCTACAGAGTGGAGAGACCCAGGAAAAGGGGTACCAGAGGCTAGTGATGGGCACTGGTAGCCTGGACCGGGTGGTGGCTGGGGGCATAGTGACGTATTCAGGAGGTACTAAAAGTAGAGCCAACACGAGGCACCTAGCTGGCTTAGTTGGATGTTCTTTTTTTTAAAAAAATAAATGTTTATTCGTTTTTGAGAGAGCAAGAGAGTGTGAGCAGAGGAGGGGCAGAGAGAGAAAGAGAGAGAGAGAACCCCCAACAGGCTCCTTCCTACCAGCACAGAGCCCCATATGGGGCTCGAACTCATGAACTATGAGATCATGACCTGAGCTGAAGTCAGACACCCAACAGACTAAACCCCCAGGCGCCCCCAGCTTTAACTCTCCATCTCGGGGTTGTGAGTTTGAGCCACGTCAGGTATAGAGATTACTTTTAAAAAACCAAAACCGGTGCACCTACGTGGCTCAGTTGGTTAAGCATCCAGCTTCAGCTCAGGTCACGATCTCATGGTTGGTGGGTTCGAGCCCCATGTCAGGCTCCGTGCTGACAGCTGAGAGAATGGAGTTTGCTTTGGGTTCTGTGTCTCCTTCTCTCTCTGCCCCTCCTCTACTCATGCTCTGTCTCTCTCTCAAAAACAAACATTAAAAATTAAAAAAAAAAAAGGCTAAAAAATAATAAAAGTAGAGCTAACAAGATTTGCTGGTGTGCTGGACATGGAATGTGTGTGTGTGTGCGTGTGTGTGTGTGCGTGCGTGCGTGGAATGAGGAGTGGGGGGGTCGGGAAGACCCCTTCCAGGATTTTTGGGCACCAGGAGGATGGCAGTGCCCTCGCCAAGGTGGGGACGGCTGAGGGTGGCGGGGGCTGCGAGCCCACCAGTGTGTCTGAGGGTCCCAGTTTCTCCGCCTCGGTGCCAGTTCATATTGTTGTCACTTCTTGATTCGAGCCATCCTGGCGGCTGTGAGGCGGTGTCTCATGGTGTCTCTGATTTGCATTTCCATAGTGACCAGGGATGTTGAGCGTCTTTTCGTGTGCGAGTGGACCATTCTTCTATCTTCTTCGGGAAAATCTCTACATCTCCATTCGAGTTCTTTGCCCATGTTAAAAATCGAGTAGGCTTTTTATTGTAATTGAATTGTGTTTATTTATATATTCATGGTACCGGTCCCTTACCAGATATGTGAGTTGCAAATGTATTCTCCCATCCTGTTGGTTGCCTTTCCACTTTAAAAAATGTATATTTATTTACTTTGAGAGAGAGTGCGCGCATGCATGTGTGCGTGCAAGCAGGGGAGGGGCAGAGAGAGAGAGAGAGAGAGAGAGAATCCCAAGCAGGCTCCCTGCTGTCAGGGCAGAGCCTGTTGTGGGGCTCGATCCCATGAACCGAAACCATGAGATCATGACCTGAATTGAAACCAAGAGCTGGATGCTTAGTGAACTGAGCCACCCAGATGCCCCTCTACTTTCTCTCTCTCTCTCTCTCTCTCTCTCTCTTTTAAAGTTTATTTATTTATTTAAGTAATCTCTACACCAAACGTGGGGCTTGAACTCACAACTCAGAGATCAAGAGTCACATGCTCTTCCAATCGAACCAGCCAGGCACCCCAGCAGTTCACCCTTTTGGCAGCATCTTTTGAAACATAAATGTGTTTAATTTCGATTAAGCCCAATTTCTCTATTTTTTCTTTTATTTGGGTGTGCTTTGGGTGTCCTAGCTAAGAAATCATTTCCTAACCCAAGGCTATGAAGATTTTACTTTTGTGTTTTCTTCTAAGAGTTTTATAGTTTTAAAATTTCATAGTTTTTAAAAAATTTTTTAATATTTTAATTTATTTTTGAGAGAGAGAGAGAAACAGCGTGGGAAGGGGAGGGTCAGAGAGAGAGGGAGACACAGAATCTGAAGCAGGCTCCAGGTTCTGAGCTAGCCGTCAGCACAGAGCCTGACGTGGGCTCGAACCCATGAACCGCGAGATCATGACCTGAGCTGAAGCCGGACGCTCAACCAACTGAGCCACCCAGGTGCCCCTAAAATTTGATAGTTTTATAAGCTTGGCACTTACATTTAGGTCGTTGGTCCATTTCGGGTTAATTTCTATATGTGATGTAGGGTAAGGGCCCAACTTCATCGCTGACATATGAATACCCAGTGGTCCCAACACCATCTGTCCCCTTCTTTCCAGCTGAGCTGTTTTGACACCCGTGTCAAAACTTAACTGACCCTGAGTGGGAGGGCTTATTTCTGAACTTTTAAGTTTGGTTCCATTGGTCAGCCTGTCTGCCCTTATTCCAGACCCACCCTGTCCTGTCTGCTGTCGCTTTGGAGTAAATTATCAAATCTCAAAGCGTGAGTCTAACTTTGTTCTTCTCTCTCAAGATCATTTTGGCTGTTCCGGATCCTCCGCATTTCCATATGAATTTCAGGAGCAGCTTGTCAATTTCTGCAAAAAACGCAGCTGGGATTTTAATAGGAGTTGTGTTGACTGTCCTTCTAGGCTGTTTTTGAACAGTGATGTTTTGTGCTCTTCCCAGGACAGATTCTACAGTCCATTTGTTGAGTTTATTCCTAAGTATTTTATTACTTTTGATGCTATGGTAAATGAAAAATTTTTTTAAATTTGTTAGTGTTTGTTTATTTTTGAGAGAGAGAGAGAGAATGAGCAGGGGAGGGGCAGAGAAAGAGGGAGACACAGAATCCGAAGCAGGCTCCAGGCTCCAAGCTGCCCACATAGAGCCTGACGTGGGGCTCGAGCTCACAAACCATGAGATCATGACCTGAGCCGAAGTCGGATGCTCAACCGACTGAGCCACCGAGGTGCCCCATAAATGAAATGTTCTTAATTTCATCTTCATATTCTTCATTGCTCATGTATAGAAATACAATGTTTACTTATTGATTTTGTATCCTGCAACTTTAAGTTATTAGTCCTAATAGTTTTCAGTGGACTCCTTAGGATTTTCTATATACAAGAACCATGTCAGCTACAAATATGGTTTTACTTCTTCCTTTCCAATCTGGATGCCTTTGATTTCTTTTTCTTGCCTAGTTGCCCTGGATAGAACCTTCAACACAATACTGAATCAAAATGACAGGAGTTCAGGGCACCTGGAGGGCTCAGTCTGAATGTCCGACTTCGGCTCAGGTCATGACCTCACGGCTCATGAGTTCGAGCCCCATGTGGGGTTCTGTGCTGACAGCTCAGAGTATAGAGCCTCTGTTTTGGATTCTGTGTCTCCCTTTCTCTCTGCCCCTCCCTTGCTCACGCTTGCTTGCTCTCTCTCTCTCTCTCTGTGTCTCTCTCTCAAAAGTAAATAAACATTTTAAAAATTGTTTAAAAAAAGAAGTGACAGGACGGACATCCTTGAAATGGGGGGAGTTTTCCGTTTTTCACCATTAGGGATGATAACAGCTGTGGGATTTTCACAAACACCCTTTATCGGATCGAGGAAGTCCCTTCTACACCCAGTGTGTTGGGTGAGGGTGTTCCCATGAAGGGGTGTCGAATTTTGTCAGATAGGTTTTCTGTGCCTATTCAGACCATTATATGGTTTTCGTCCCTTTTTTTCTATCGATGGGTGGTAATACATTAGTTGATTTTCAGGTGTTAAAATACCCTTGCATTTCTGGGGATAAATCTCACTCATTCACGGAAATGATCCTTTTTATATATTGCTGTATGGTTTGCTAGTACATTGTTGAGTGGTTTTGCGTATCATAGGTGTAACGAAGCTCTATGTTCATGAGAGATACTAGTGTGTGTTCTCTTTACCCGCAATGCTTTCGTCTGCTTTTGGCAATCTTTTTTTTCCAATGTTTATTTATTTTGAGAGAGAAACAGAGAGAGAGAGAGCTGAGGGGTTAGGGGAGAGAGAGAGAGAGAGAGAGAGAGAGGGAAAGGGAGAGAGGGAGGGAGACACCCAAGCAGGCTCCACCCTGTCAGCACAGAGCCCAACACAGGGCTCAATCCCATGAACTGTGAGATTGTGACCCCAGCTGAAATCAAGAGTCAGAGGCTTAACCCACTGAGCCGCTCAGACGCCCCAGGTTTTGGCCATCTGGATCTTTCAGTGTGGCATATACTGAACAGGAGAGGCCAGTCAGCTTCTCCCCTCCCGCTCGCCTGCATCTAGCAGGAAGGGGTGCACAAAATCTGGGGCCTGAGTCCAGACAGTGTCAGCAGAGGTAACAACGGGTGGACACAGCCTCATCTGTAAACCTGCCCGACAGCCTGGAGGAGGCGGGCTGGGTCTTCCTGTTCTGAGCCTCCTGGCTGCCGGCAACGATTGCACCCAAGGGAGCTGCCCCATACTGACCCTCAGAGGAGGAAGGACAGTGGGGCCAACCTGAGGTCCTTCCCCGCTCGGAACTCCAACAGCTAACTGAGCAGCTCGCCCTCCCTGGTAGGTGGCTGGCCCCAATTTTGCCTGGAGACCTGCGTCATTCCTGGTCAGGGGGCACGGGCCAGCCACCGATAAGGAGAGGTCAGACGATGCTCTGGAAGGCCTGCCCCCGCTCCTGAGGCCCGGAGCACGACAGGTCCTTTAGGAGCAGAGCAGGGCCCCGGCTGGGCAGCAGCTCTCCGGGCCCTTTCCACGCCCGGCTCCCGCAACAGAGTGGGAGGCTCTAAAAATGAAAGCTGCTGATTTCCCCGCCCCAGCCAGGGACAGGCGACCAGCTGGCACTGTGGCACCCGTGGGACTCTGGCAGATCCTCTTCCACCTTCAGGTGTCGTGCTAAATAGTCACTGGAGTCCCTGTGTGACCTTGAGGAGGTCAGTGCTTCCCCAACTCAGAGCCTAGCCCAGGTGCGCACCAGGCGGGCTGCGGGCGTGGGGGCCCACGGTCGTTCCCTTTGCAGACTCACCATTCCCTCCTGGGGTAGCCGGGGCTATTTTTGTGCCCACACCTCGGTCCAGAGGCCTAAGGGCCCTGCGGGAAAGCCCACGAGGCGGCAAGGGAAGAAGCAGGCAGGCTGCCACTGCTCACTGCAGCCGAGGGCCTCCCCTCCCCTCTCTCAGCGCCCGCCTGCCCCTCCCCATCAGCGGTCGGGGGCAGAGCTGGGCGGGCGCGCAGGGCAAGAGCCGCATCTGGTGGGCGACCAGTCACCAGCCCAGCTGCCCCGCAGTGTATGATGTCGTCTTGGATCCCGGGGTTGCTAGGAAAATTCTGCCTGCAGTGATATTTTCTGGTTCTAGGACTGAGGCGAGAACAGAATGTTCCCGAGAAGACAGGGGAAGGATTTGTAGGGCTTCCTGAGCAAAGGAGCCCCCCATCCCAGGAGGTCAGATGATTTGAGCTTCTTTCCAGAAGCCTGCCCCCTTTCTTGGGAACGGAAGTTGTGCTATTGGGGTGCAAGGGGCAGGGTCGGCTCCCTGGACAGCACCAGGGTGACCTGGTGGCCAAAGGCACATCTCTGCAATGTTACCTCCTTGTGCCCGGCGGGGTGCCTCCCCCACTCCTTGGTTTTGGGGGGCAGCCAGGAAGGAGGAGGCGGTGTGGAGGACTGCCAACACCACGCGGGGGCTGGGGGACCAGACGGACTCGGGTTCACATACCGGAAGCTCAGCCACGAGCCGCCCGCATGGGCCCCCCTCTTCCGTGGCCTTTCCTGCATCTGCTCTCCCCCACCCTCCCCTCCTGGGGAAAACCCCTCGGGCAGCACAGGGCAGAAGCCTGTCGGAGAGGCCGCAGAGGCCGCAGCCGCTGACTGTCGTTCAGGCCATGACCAAGAAGTGCCCTTTAGACAAAGGGGAGGGCCGCCTAGCTGGCTCAGTCAGTAAACACGCTGGCTTCTGATCTTGGGGTCCTAAGTTCGAGCCCCAAGTTGAGTGCAGAAACCATTTTTTAAAAAATCTTAAGGGGCACCTAAGTGGCTCAGTCAGTTAAGTGTCCAGCATTGGCTCAGGTCATGATCCGAGGTTCGTGGGTTTGAGCCCCCGCATCTCAGGCGCTGCACAGAAGCTGCTCGAGATTCTCTCTTTCTCCTCCCCTCCCCCCACTCTCTCTCTCAAAATAAATAAAGTTAAAAAAAAATCTAAAAACAGGGGCGCCTGGGTGGCACAGTTGGTAAACGGCCGACTTCAGCTTAGGTCATGATCTTACAGTTTGTGGGTTCGAGTCCCACACTGGGCTCTGTTCTGACAGCTAGCTCAGAGCCTGGAACCTGCTTCAGATTCTGTGTCTCCCTCTCCCTCTGACCCTCCCCTGCTCGCGCTGTGTCTCTCTGTCTCTGCAAAATAAAAAACATTAAAAAATATTTTTAAAAAAAATCTAAAGACAAATACTGTGAAGGAAGGCAGGGAGGAAGGAAGGAAGAAAGGAAAAGGGGAGAAAGCGGTAGGGTCCAGGAGGGGTCAGGACCTGCTGGGCGGCTCACCTTGCCCCGCGGCCTCGTCCTCCTGCCCGAGCAGCTCTGGGTGAACCCCTTCCCTCCTCCCTCCTGCCTTTTCTGGCTGCATGTCAGAGCTTGTCTTATGGAAAACAAGACAAAGGAAGTGATATCATGAGTGCCTGGACCAGAATCTCAAATCCATGATTAAAAATAACAGTAATAAAGATTATGGCCATTATCTATCTCTGTAGGAGCCAGGCTGACTGCAGGCCAGAAACGGGCCTGGCTGTGCTCTTGTGAGCAGGTGGTGAGTTTGGGCAAAGAGGGATGGCTATTGAGAATCCTAATGAGCCTCCAAAGGATCAAGACATGGGTCGTAAGAAGAAAGAGGGAGGTTCCCAGAGGCCCCTGGCCTTGGTGACCTGGGAGGAAGGGACGTGAGCAGAGCCCTGCCCCGGACCCGCAGCCCTGGTTTCTGGTCACGCAGGCTTCTCAGTGGCATAGCCTTGAGCAAGCATGTGAGCCTCCCCCCTGCAGCGCCGCCACCCTTCCGCAGGGCTGCTGGCGTGTCCCCTGGCCAGGTAGACAGTAGGGAAGGCCCGGGGAGGGGGTGGGCTCCTTTGGAAACAGTTTGCACTCGTGGGGGGCTAACACTGTGACAGGCGCCAGAGCTGTCTCGCCTTGTCCGATCGTAGCCTGACGCCAGAGGTCCGTCCAACAGCTCTTTCCCCCTGGTCTGCAGGTGCGGAGGATGTGGTGATGGCGTTTTCCAGGTCGGAGACGGAGGACCGGAGGCAGTAGCTGTGAACCCCTTGGAACACCCTGGAAGCTGGCAAGGGCCAAGAGATCTGTGTGGACCTCGGCCAGCCGGCCAGCCGAGTGGCCGCAGATCGCCTTCCTGCTTCCCCCGCCCCTACACCCTCCCCCACCCCGCTCCAGGGTCACTCAGCAGGGCTGGCATCGAAGGCGTCACCGGTGGTGCAGTTACAATTGGCTTAAAGGGACGGACTCATGATTGGCGGCAGGAAGAAACCCTTTTATTTTTAAATCTTGACCAACAGAAACCTTTTATTTTTATTTCTGACTTTTTTTTTTTTTTTTAATTTGCTCCTCGGTATGTGGCTTCCCAGGAAGCGCTCCGAGATCTGGTGCTTTATTTAGGTCACTTTTTAGGAATGTGAAGAGCCCCGATTGGCTGCTTAAACTGGAAAAGGATTTTGATTGGCCGGCTCGTGGGAAACGTTTTTTTTTTTTTCTGTGATTGGCTGCAGGTGTTCTGATAGCAACAGCTTCTCTCTTTTGAATGCTGAAAACAGGGTTTGGGACGTTGGTTGTTATATTTGACTTGAAAAGAAAAAAAAAGAGAAAGAAACCAAGTGCGCTTTGCAATATTTATTACACAAAGAGCTTGCTGCTGCTTTCACGTGTTTTGTTTGTGTTTGCATTCGATTTGCTCTTGATACGTGTGTTTGGTCTCTCATTGGCTCCTCCGTGACTCCCGTTTCCGGGGGCGCCCCCCACTCTGCTGTGCAGCCGGTGCCTCTCCAGTCCGGGGGTCCACCGGAGAGTGCATTTGCTCTAACGCGCACACCCGGCTCCCCTGGCAAGGGGGACCGCCAAGACCCCATGCAGGGTCTACAGCTGGAAGAGAGGGTCCCCGAGGAGGTTTGTGCTGTCCTTCGGGAGCAGACCCGAGCTGAGAGGTGACCATTAGCCAGGATTTGTGTTCCTCACTTCCATGTGGCCCCCAGCCAGCTCCCCTTGGGGGGTGGGAGGGGGATGGATGGCTCAGCGTCGGGCTGGACCTCTCAGGCCTGTCCCTGCTGTGCAGAGGAGGGTGGGTGGCTCTGACCTTTCAGCGGTTCCCTCCGTATCTACTTCCTGAGGCCTCATGGGACTGGGGCAGGGGGGCTCTTCCTATAAAGGGCAGAAGCTGCTCCTGGCTGCGAGACCCCACCGTGGAGCAGAGGTCTCTGCGTGGGAGCCCGGAACCCCCACGAAGGCCCCAGCCTGGCTCACAAAGCCCCGGAGGCCTTCGGGCCCCCCACACTCAGGCCTGACCTTCGCCAGCCAGGCTCCCCGGGTGCCCTGCCGCCGGGCAGTAGGCCCTGGGCTGCATTCAGCATCCTCATGTCCGTCGGAAGGGTCTCTCCCTCCCCGTGTCAGCCTGGAACAGACATTGTTAGCTTACGAAGTGCCAACAGAGACGGGTGGCCGGGCCTTCCCGGAGCGTCCCCACCAGGCCGGCCCTCAGCCCAGGTCCCCAGAGTCACACCGCAGAGCGGCCGGATTTGAAGGGCCGCTGGCGCCCGGGTCTTCCCGCCTGCTGTCCTCCTTCCCTGGGGGGTCGCGTGCCCTTCTCCATGTCTCTCACCAGAGTGGAGTCCAGGTGCGGAGGTGGAGAAAGAGGGAGACCCCAGGGCCGGGAGCCTGGGGCCCCCGTGTTGCCCCAGGGACCCAGAGTCAGGAGGAGGTTCTCAGAGCCCAGTGGCCCCCTTTCTCAGGCCTGGGGCTGTCAGCGCTGCCCTGGGACCACGTGGGCGGTTCCTGCTGTGCCCTGAGCCCCGGAAGGACACACGTGGGCCTGGTTAGCTGGCCTGGTGAGGTTAACCTTCCGAGAGCGGCGATCCCCAGGGAACGGGCGCTATGGAGACCCCAGCAGGGGCCTGAGAGCATCTTCCTCTGGGAGAGGCAGCCGTAGCGTGTGTGCGCGTGCGTGTGTGCGCGTGCACGCACAAACCCAGTCCCCCTCGGTGTCCTGCCGCCCCTCCAGCTGAGTCCCTGGGGAAACGTCAGCTTTTCAGAGCCCCCTCCCCCCCAGGCCATGACATCTGTCACCAGGCGCCAGTACCATGTTGCCATGTGCCCTCTCTCTGGGCACCTATAGGTCCCACAAAGGGTCTGTGTCCAGGCCAATTGTGTGCTCTCTGCCCCAGCCTGTCCTTGTCAAGGCCACGGGGCCTCCGTCTTGTGACAGCAATGGCCCCGATCTGTCTTGTCAACTGAACGAGAAAAGTGAAGGTGTTTCTGTGGCTCCATATTTCGACTAAAAATATATCTGTTGGAGAAAATAAAATTAACAATAAAGATTTTTAATAGCTTGGTGTGTGAGCTGAGTTGTCTCCCTCAGAGTTGGGTGCGTTCCGATTGTCCCATGTGGCGTGCGCTCTGCTGCGGGGGCCTCCCTCCCCAAGGAGGAGCCACATGGAGGGTTGAAAACACCCCGTTCGTTAGTTTAATTGTGACCTGGAGGGGAGCTCGGGGCTTAGATGACTTCCGAGATCCGCCCGGCCCAGCGGGCAGGCCCGTAGAAGGCTGAGCCCTGGAGATTCTAAATCCGCCTTACATTGGCCTAAGGTCAGTAGTCTTCCGAGGTGACCTCACCCCTCCATGGTCTCGAGCAGACTCAGAGCGTCCTGAAAGAGCGTGGGGACCCTTCCATCCTGGACACCCCAGTCCCCCGCCTCTGCCCCCCCTCAGTGATGGCAGTGGTCTTGGGCTGCTGATAACAAAGGTCCAAACAATATCCGGCCTCCCCCTCCCCCCATCGTCCCAGAAATGGGAGATTGCTTGGTGTTCAGCTGGATATTCAAGTTGAGATGCTGAAATCATTTCTGCTTTAGGAAATTTTGCTTTGGAAGCATTTTCTAGAATGTTTCATTTCCACCCTTCATCATCCCATTTTAGGTCTTTTTTTTTTTCCTGCTTACATGGACTCATGGCTTCTATTTCCTTTTCAAAGAGTTTCACTGGGTGCTGAATGCCGTGGGATTTACAGGCTCAGGACGGACGGCGCAATCACATCATTTACTCTTCGCGCTGGGGGAGATGTTGAAGGCTGCCTCACAGCCCACACGGTGACCAGAAGCGTGTGTCACCCCTGAAACGTCTCTAAAAAGGGCTTGTCTAGGCTTTGCTTGAATACCCTCTAGGATGGGGGACTCACTACCTCACAAGACAGCCCATTGCATCTTCAGGTAACTCGCATTCATTTTACATGGAGTTGGCCTGCCTTTCTCTGTAACTTCCTTTTCCAGGAAGGACTTTAAAGTTACTGAGGAAAGGATTTTTATTTTATTTTTCTTTATGTTAATGTTTATTTATTTTTGAGAGAGAGAGACAGGGCATAAGCAGGGGAGGGACAGAGAGAGAAGGAGACAAAGAATCCGAAGCAGGCTCCGGGGTCCGAGCTGTCAGCACAGAGCCCAACACAGGTCTCGAACCTACGAATCACAAGATCACCACCTGACCCAAAGTCGGACGCTTAACCCACTGAGCCACCCAGGCGCCCCGAGAAAAAGATTTTTAAAAAGACAGCTGTGTTAGCCAAACATTACAGAGACACATCAAGGACTCCCGTTAGGTCAACTACTTGTGTTCTCATTTGCACCGTAGGGAGTTAACCTCGGAGTTCATCTGCTCTTCGAGGCTGAGCAGGTGGGCAGAGGGGGACGGTGACCGGCCTGGAGCCGCTGCCCAGCGCCCAGCAGAGGGCCTGGAGGTGGACCCGGGAGGGAGGCGCCCACGCAGGCTTGTCTAACTCAGTCGTGTCTCTCGTGGGAATTAGGCCACCAAGAAAGAGGAGTCGGGACACCACAGCGTGGAGTCCTTCAGGGTCCCTCAGCCCACGCCGCAGGCAGGCCTCCGGGTACAGGTGCGTGCAGCCAGAAATGATGGCAGCCACTGAGGCCTGAGGCAGCCGGAGGACAGGCTGAGTGTCAGGGAGGCCAGACGGGCTGAGAAGGAAGCGGGGGCAGGGCACCCTGCCTTTTGTTGGTGTTTCCCAGCCAGGGGCGGGGAGGGCGGTTGAGTATGAAGTGCTTTTCCCTGTTCCTGCAGGTGACTAGCAGCTTTGAGAATCCAGGCTGTTACAGCCTTTGAATAGGATCCTTGGGAGCAGGGACCCCATCCCCCTCTGGCACCTGGTTCAGTGGTGGGGACAAGAGCCAGCTTCCAGAACCGGGAGCTCTGTGGGTCCCGGGGACCCTACCGCTCCCCACCTGCCGCACCTGCACGGGCCAGTCATCACTCTCAGTGTCCCTGTTGCCCTCGGCACCCCTCTCCCAGAATTAGACTGACCTGAGGCCACGTTTAGAAAAAACACTTCTCGGGGCGCCTGGGTGGCTCAGTCGGTTAAGCATCCGACTTCGGCTCAGGTCATGATCTCACGGTCTGTGGGTTCAAGCCCCACATCGGGCTCTGTGCTGACAGCTCAGAGCCTGGAGCCTGCTTCAGATTCTGTGTCTCCCTCTCTTTCTGCTTCTCCCCTGCTCACGTCTCTCTGTCTCTCGAAAATAAATCAACATTAAAAAACAAAAACAAACACTTCTCTAATGAAGGAACTCACTTTTCTTGGGCAATAACCGGTGTTGAGGAGATTTTGGAAGCTTATGGGGACCGTAACTGCTAGTCCTAATTTAGACAAAGCCCTCCTTAAAGGGTACAGGCAGGGGCGCCTGGGTGACTCAGTCGGTTAAGCCTCCGACTTTGGCTCAGGTCAGATCTCACGTTTGTGGGTTCAAGCCCTGTGTTGGGCTCTGTGCTGACAGCTAGCTCAGAGCCTGGAGCCTGCTTCTGGTTCTGTGTCTCCTTCTCTCTCTGCCCCTCCCCCTCTCATGCTCTGTCTCTCTCTGTATCAAAAATAAATAAAACATTTAAAAAATTTTTAAAAAAAGGGTAAAGGCAGTGAAATGCTTTTTGAGTCTCAGCCAGTGCCTGGCCTTCGCATTTTGATGTTGGAAGCCCCCCACCCGCCCCCCTCCCCAAAGATGGTTTCCCAGAGGGACCAGGCCATCCTGCCGGGAAGGAGCTCAGGAGAGCCACTGCCAGGGGCCAAGCCCCACCCTGCCCTGCCTGGGCCTCTTCCCATCCCCAGGGAAGGGGCAGAGCGTGCAGCAGGTGGCTGTCCTGTTTGCACACCTGGGAGAGGCTCACCCGACGCACAGCCGCAGGAGGCGGCTCAGACCCAGCACTTCTGAGAGTCTCCACCTCCTGGCCTTTGGCCTCGGCCCTCGAAGGAGGCGGCTTTTTCGCACACATCTTTTATGCGGGTACCCGTCCTGGTCTTAAGAACACAGGGAATGTGTGTCGGGTGCTACCTGGGTGCAGGCGCACAGCCCTGTATTTCCACCATCTTCGGTCGTGGGTGAGGTAAAGTATTGCCCCATTTTACAGATGAGGAAATACCATAATTTGCTAAAGGTCAGCGTGGTACAGCCAGAACTTGAAGCCAGGTTGTCTGACCCCAGACTCCATCTTGTAGCCACACGACTCTGGCAGGGGGTGGGGGTGGGGGTGGGGGTGGAGAGGAAACCCTGCTTCACTGGTATGCCCCGAGCCCTCTCTGTGAGTCCAGGACCCCCCTGGGGTTCGCCCTTGTTCTCCAAGTCCCGTTGCGTCCAGCGCTATCAGGCTGCCCCATATTTACCAGGTGCCGGGTCCTCAGGCCGGCTGGCCC
>PJEM01017898.1:9417-20500 GCA_004023845.1 Helogale parvula
GGGGCGTGTCCCGCTAACGGGCCAGGGGCCCTGAGACGAGCCTCACTGCGGTGACTGGGTAGAGGGCTATCACCCCAGAACTGGGGGGAGCGTATCGAAGAAGGGCTGGAGGTCGGGGAGGCAGGGATGGGCCACTCCTGAGCCAGGCGCAGATAAAGACGGTGACAGGGAAGATGGCGACTGACGGTTACTCCTGTCAAGGGCCCCCCGTGTTGCTGACCTTGTCATCCGCGTCGATCACTTAACCCTGAAGCACTATTACCATCCTGTTTACACATGGGGGCACTGAGGTCACAGGTGTGGAGTACTTGCCGAAGGCCACGCCCCCACGTCCCCTGGGCAGCTGTATGGATAAGGGACATAGGGACCAAGTAGGATGGGCGTCTGATCCCCGGGGGGCGTCTACCTGGGGAGGGCCAGGAGGTGGACAGATTGGCAGGTCTGCAGTGAAAGCCAGTTTTCTGGAGTCTCCTCAGATACAGGGGGTGAAAAACCCAAGATAAGCCCTCCGTTCTGTTTGTGAGCTGGGTCTGGGTCACGCTCTCAGGTCATTGATGTGCAGGGGCCTCTCGCAGCCCCTCCTCCGGGCCTCTAGCTTTGTGACCTGAGACAGGTCGCTCCCTCACTCCGTCTGGGCTCGCAGCTGTGACTCGGAGATGCTAATGAGTCTCGGCCTTCCAAAGGTGCTCATTAAGCCAAAGAGAATGCTGTCATAATTATTTCCTCTACTGACCAGCCTCATAGACACACACCCCGACCTGTCACCGGCCAGCAGTTTCCCTTCCCCCCCCAGAGCCAAAGGCTGGCCTCTCGCCGTGGGCTCTGAGGCCCCGCGTGGTCGGGCCTGCTCCCACAACCACCCTCTCCTGGCCACTGCTATCCGCTCCGCTAGACCTGTCTCTGCGCCCCACCCCCACACAGTCAGGCGTCCTCCCAGCTCTGGCCCTTGGCACATGCTGTTCCACTTGCCTGGAATTTCCTTCCACCACCTCCTCCTCCATGTCTCAGGTCAAGGCCACTTCCTCAAGCAGGCTGTTCCTGACCGAAGTTCCCCTGCCCCTGCCATCACCTCGTTTATGGTATTCAGAGAACTGGGCCCCATCTGAAATGCTCATTTATTGGTTCATTTAAAGAAAAAATTTATAATGTTTATTTATTTTTGAGAGATGGACAGAGAGCAAGTGGGGAAGGAAAGGAGAGAGAGAGAGAGAGAGGGCGGCACAGAATCGGAAGCAGGCTCCAGGCTCTGAGCTGTCAGCACAGAGCCCGATGTGGGGCTCAAACCCACGATCTGTGAGATCATAACCTGAGCCCAAGTTGGATGCTTAACAGACTGAGCCACCCAGGCGCCCCATTGGTTCATTTTTTATTAACATCTCCACTAGAGGCTGGCAGAAGAGGGGCCTTGTCCACTGGGTCCACTGCTGAGTCCCCACGCTTGGCACACAGCTCAGCACATAGTAGGATGCCAGCGGTTATCTTTTCAAAGAAGGAATGAATGAAAGGCAACCAGCTGGCTAGAAGCAAACCACGAAGGCCAATGCCCAAACAAGCGGTCTCCTGGAAGCTTCCTGAAGCGGCCAGCCCAGCAGCCCTGCTAAGGGAGGCTACACCCATCTGCCAGCTCCCTGCCCCCATTTTTGGAGGGGCCCTTGACAGTCTATACATGGCTTTTCACACATGCCTCACCCAAGACCACAAGCAAGGAGGAAGCAAAAGCAAACTCCAAGTCAAATTTGTTTGATGACAACGACTCATCAACGCCCGACCCTAAACCCACCATCCTGGGCATCCACCAGGACATCCAGTGTGCACGGCGAGACATTAGTTCCTGGTGCCTCTGCACACCCGGAGAGATGTCAGGATTCTCCCACCTACAAATAACAGGCGTCTTCGGGAGTGCACCCCCACCTACCAAAAAACCCCACACGGTCTGGCCGACATTCACCATCATAAAGGCATCGTTTCCGCCAGAATCAGGCACTAAGCCCTTCAGACTGGTGGCTCCTAACCTTCTCCACCCCCAGGGGTCATCTGGTAATATGCTGAGAGCAGTTGTGGCTGTCACAACCAGGGCAGGGCAGGTGGACTGCTGGGGTCAGGTGGGTGGAGGCCAGAGATGGTGCTAAATGCCCTGCAAAGGGTGGGGCAGCGCCCACCGCAGAGAATTAGCCTGCCCCAAACGTCAGTGGGGCTGAGGCTGAGAAACTTGATTCGGACAAAAAGATAGTAGAGAAATGTTTTGGGGTTCTTGGACTGACCCCGCGGGGAAGTGTTGCCTGAATCTGGGAAGAATCAGCAGCAGGATACATCAGGCCTCTTTCCCCATTATGTTTTAGATTCTCCTTATAGCACCATGACTGTTGGACATTATAATATATATTCCTTTAACTGTTTGGTTCCCTAACTAGGAGGTAAGTTTCACGAAGACAGGGACTCCATCCATTTCATGTATGACTATGTCCGCAGGATCTAAAAAGCTCACTTGGGGCGCCTGGGTGGCTCAGTCAGTTAAGCATCAAACGGTGAGTTTGAGCCCCGCATCAGGCTCTGTGCTGACAGCTCAGAGCCTGAAGCCTGCTTCAGATTCTGTGTCTCCCTGTCTCTCTGCCCCTCCCCTGCTCATGCTCTGTCTCTCTTGCTCAAAAATAAAATAAACATTTAAAAAAATTCTAATAAACCAATACAAAAATAAAAACTCACTTGGCACATGGGAGGCATTCAATAAGTCCTATGGACTAGACGAAGAAACTCCTGAGAACGTTAAAGATTACAAAATATCCAACCTCTTTTTAGAGCTACTTTCCCATTACCATCATGCTTCATGTGCAGACACCCCAAATCTGGTCTCCCATTGTCCAGAGTAACAGGTGTTACAACTGGGAAAGTCTAAATATTTAAAACTACATTTCCCAGGCTCCTTTGCAGCTCAGCATGGTCACATGACAAGGCTCTAGCCAATGAGGTGCCAGGTGAAGGAATGTGTGAGTTTTCCAGGTTGTACCCTTAAAGGGAAGGGGCATGGGGAGCCTGGGTGGCTCAGTTGGTTAAGCATACGGCTTCGGCTCAGGTCATAGTCTCATAGTTCATGGGTTTGAGCCCCGTGTCGGGCTCTGTGCTAACAGCTCAGAGCCTGGAGCCTGCTTCGGATTCTGTATCTCCCTCTCTCTCTGACCCTCCCCTGCTTGTGCTGTCTCTGTCTCTCAAAAATAAATAAAAAACATTAAAAATTTTTTTCTTTTTAAAAAAAGGGATGGGGCATGCCTTTCGTCTTCCTGGACCCCACCCTCTCCCTCATCCAGGAGCCGAATTGGACCAGGCAGATGGGGGCACAATTGGACCCTGACCGTGGGGGAATAAGACAGAAGGAGCCTCCTGTTGGCACCTTGCAGCCAGTACACCAGCCCCAAACCGCTTATACCTGTGCTGTTACCTAAGCGAGCAAGCATCTATCCTGTTAAAGCCCCTGCTACTTTGGGTTCTGGTGACAACGGTCCCGTATACCTGACTGACACACAACGCTCTCCTGTCCTGCAAACTCTAGCTGCTCTGAAGTCACACCCCCAGACTCCGGCACACAAGAGCTATTTTAGGATGTCCCCTTCACACATGCAGGGATTCTAACACTTACTCTACACACAGGATTCGTCCCTCCCCGACGCCTCAGAATAAGCACACTGCAGAGCCAGAGAAAGAAAGGAGAGGAAGTCATATTATTTAGATCCATCAAATGATTAGGACAAAAGGAACCACCAAAAAAGAAAAAAAGCCTAGTAAAATCTTAAAACATCAATCATGTTTAAATCTAGGAGTTCACAGTGGCACAAAACCCTAATTGACTGCCCCTGAAGGATGGTAAGGAACCAAGCCGTTATTTGAAAAACTGGTAAATAAAGGGAAAGAATCAAGCATTCATCTTTCTTTTCCTATATGAATTATACCATTGTTGATGAACAGTTGTCTCTCTTTATAGAAGTTTTCCAAACTAACAGCAGAGGAAGGGAAGACAGAATTAGAATAGAATATCACCACTTTGCAAGGACCGCGCACTGCTGAATTAACAGAGCTGGGCGCTGGCGAGCGACAGTTACGAATGTCACCAACAGAGAGACAACCTGAGTGCCTACTTCCCAACCAAAGGGTCCACCACCACCTACGAAGCAGTCTTGGCCAAAACAGGTGAACCGGAATCGATTAAGCCTCTAGAATTGATGGCCAACTTACAGGAAATAGAGAAGACGAGGGGACATGGGGATATATTGCCCAAAGCCAGACTATAAGAAATTTCACAGGATAAAGAACTTTTGGTTTTTAAACAAAGAAATGGCAAAATAATAATAATAATAATAATAATTATAATAATAAAGACCCATTCTAGAAGGGAACCTCTAGATTAAAGCTGACTTAGAGAAACCAAGGTATCCCACTTACAATGAATGTATGGGCCTGGTCTGAATCCTGACTCAGACAATCTATAAAATAATGAAAGCAAAGAAGAAAAATCCCTTTATGATAGATATGAGACAACGGGAAGTTTCAAATACTGGGTATTTCATGATATTAAGGAATTTTCACTAAGTTTCCTATGTGCTAACAGTACTACAAATATTTTCAGAACCCTTTTCTTTTAGAAATACACATTACATATGTACACAGGCAATGATCCGGGTCTGCTATCTAGGATTTTTGATGTCTAGGATTTGCTTCAAAATACTACTATGAGGGGCGCTTGGGTGGCTCAGTTGGTTAAGTGTCTGACTCCGGATTTCAGCTCAGGTCAGGTTCCCAGGGTTCTGAGATCAAGCCCCATATCAGACTCTGTGCTGGGCTTGAGACTCTCTCCCCCTCTCCCTCTGCTCCTCCCCCGTTTGCGTGCACACACATACTCTCCTCTCTCTCAAATAAAAAAAAAATACTACGAAATAGGAGTGGGAGATGATGGGAGGCATGGAAGAAACCAGATTAGCCGTCAGCTGCTAACAGTTAAGCCGAGCGCTGGGTACCTGGCTACCTCGTGCTACTCTATTTGGCATATATTCAAAACATTTCATAATAAAAGTGTTTTTTTTTAAAACACTTTAACTATCCCCTCCCCCAATCTTAACCCCTGGCTACAAAGAGGGAGAAGGAAGAAAGACAGCAGAAGCTGACACCTCCTAAGCCTTGCTGTAGATCACGGGCGGGTTCAGGCCGCCATGGATGGGAGCCACGCTTCCAGAAGAGATGTCACAAACTCAGATGCTCAACGGGTCCAGGAAGACACCCTGCGTGAGTGAGGTGGGCCACAGATAAGGGGAACAACAGCACAACCATGATGGTAAAAACAGGAGACACTCCATCCATCTTCAGGAGACAGGAGGGAGGGAAGGGGGCTACGGACGAGGGCAAGTGCGTGCACTAACGGAAGTGGTCTCTCCACAGGGCCAGCCTTGACTTTGATTCCAGGTAGCCCCCACGCAGCATGTGGGGCCCTGGGCGGCCGAGTCTTGGATTTTCCAAGGAAAGCCTTAAATCTGTATTTTTATGTGCAATCTCCTGGTTTCTAAACGTTGGCATCGAATCCAAATATTTTTTAAAATGCCGTGCAGGCCAAGCAAAATATCTGCAGGCGAAATGGAGCCCGTGGAACACCAGTTGGCCACCCCTCGCCCAAGCACTGAAGCAGACCACAACTCAATCCGTCTGTGAGAAATGGAAAGGGGGCATTAATCAACTTTGGGTCAATTCTTTTTTAGGCGTCCACTAAAGCCGAGGATTCAAAAGACACCATCAACTTCCAGAAATCTAGAGGAACCGGCTGCGGAACATTTCAAAGGCGTCGTCCACAGAGTTTCCTTATGCAACAGAACCTCCACTCCGTCCAGGGTTTTGGAAACTAACAACCAGGGAGTGTCCTTTCAACTTTCCTGGGATGGTGGAACTAACAAGCTTCAGATGAAACCCATTTGCTGGTCTGCAGAATGCCTGGGACTTACGTCCAAAGCACTTGCAACAGACGATCTCATCATAAAATCAAGTCAGGGTGCTTAGCATTCGTTGTAAAATGACCAGGAGGCGCTCCGCTCGGGCTGCCTGGCCAGGGGTCTGATTTCATGGCAGTTTCAAGGCATGAGGCAGATGTCATCCTGAAACCTTAGGGTGCCACGGCTGGTTGCTGAGGACCTGGACAGACTCCCTCCCTTGACTCTCAGCCCTCCGTGTGCCTGTGACCTTGCCGGGTGAAAAGACTCCTGACATCCTGGATGGGCAAAACAGGCCCCAGCCCTGCCTTTATAGACAGGCTCAGCTTAACCAGATCCTCAGGTCAATAACAAATTAAAGAGGTGTCAAGAATGCGGTGGAGAAGGGCCAGGGGAATGGTTTCATCATTCCCTGAGAACAAAGCCCCTCTTTCTCCCCCCCCCCCCCGAAAGGGTGAAAAGTAAAAGAAATTGGTGCTAAAAGAAACTCAAATAGGCCCAGGGCAAGAAAAGAGTCCAGAACTATGCCTGAAGGCAAAAAAACAAGACACACGCACACGTCCGCTCTCCAGAGTGGAGTACAACCAGGGCTCGTCCCTAAAAGACCCCTGCCCCGGGGAAAATAAAGCCTCACTATTTATCTGAAATGGGTTTACTCGTGGCAGAGAAGGTAGGGAGGAGAGAGAACACTTATGTGAAAAGAAGATCTGCTGACGCCCACGCATCTAGCTCAAAGCCTCCAGTAACTGAATTGCTTTTCAAGTTCTATTTTTCGGGAGAGGACTGAACTAGGGCTAGAGCTCTGTATTTTTTTTTTTCTTTCATACAAAAGTCCTAAGTCCCTATCTTAGCTCAGCGCCTGGGACGCGTGGAGAGCGTACGTGTCGTTCTGCTCACAACCATCCCCGCCTCGATGCATCACCCTGCAAGAAGTGGAGTCTGGGCATGCCCGGCAACCGGCGAGGGAGGAAGTGAGCCTCCGCACTCCTGCACTGGGTGCTGGTGAGCAGGGAAAGCAGGGAAGAGCTTCTCAAAGCAGGCTTGGGTGCTGACCTACCCATAAATCTTGTTGAGCAGATGCCTTATTCCCACACAAGGACGGTCGCATGTAACCGCAGGACGCTGACCTCACTTGGAGGTGGACATGACGGCAGCGCACACGACTCAGAAGGGTTAAAAGTGCGGGTCCTGGTAGATGCTGCGGGGCCCTGGGTTGATACCAAGTCATGGCCCTCCCGGTCCTCCTCATTGACCCCCGTCTGCTCTCTGTGGGTCAGATGCCGCTCTGGAGCGTGGGCTGAGTGCACGGCAAGTCTGAGGACAGACTTTCTTGTGGTTTGGTAGCCCTTGACCTCGAAAAGGCAAGAGCGCATTCCTTTGGAAACATCTGCGCCGCAGATTTTCAAAAAGATGGCTGAGAATTTTGGGGTCTGGAGTCGGCTGGAAGGTGGCCCCTCACATTTACATAAGCTAGCAGCCCAAAGGGCACGTCATCTGGGGTACGAGAATGGCTGAGTGGCACAGCTGGAAATCGGAGGTTCTTAAAAGGTGGGAAAGTATGGAGAGGGGCAAAATAAAGACGCCTCCTCGTGCCTCTACTGGGACACTCCCTCTCCTGGGACAGGGACACAGACCCGCTATAGTTTAGTTAGCCAATCTTCCAACAGTAGCTCTTGCAAATTTTGCAGGCTCGTCTCTAGGCAAGGAGTTTTCTGGACTTTAGAATTTTCTAGAAAGACTCTAAGGGTCCTTGGCTGAATTAACAAGTAGTAGCCTAGCAAAATAATAAGGACACCGGCGGACTCAGCCTGAGGGCTCCTTTTCAAAGCCCAGCTTCACCCTGACTGCCTGGCGGTCCTAGTCTGTGAGAACAGAGAAGCCACTGGGTGTTTACAAACAACAAATATTTATTTCTCACAGTTGGAGAAGTTGAGAAATTCAAGGTCAAGCATAACCAGATTCGGCACACTTCCTCATGAACAGGTGCCTTCCCTCACAAGCTCACGTGGCGGAAAGGAACCACAGAGTTCTGTGAGGTCTTTTACAAGAGCACCGATCCCCGGGGCCCCTGGGGGGGCTCAGTTAAGCGTCTGACCCTTGATCTCGGCTCAGGTCATGGTCTTGCGGTTCATGAGCTCGAGCCCCTCATCAGGCTCTGTGAGGACAGCATGGAGCCTCCTTGGGATTCTCTCTCTCCCTCTCTCTGCTCCTCCCCCTACTTGTGAGCTCTCTCTCTCTCTCTCAAAAACAAACAAACATAAAAGAGCCCCAATCCCATTCAGAAGGCTCCCCCCTCATGACTTAAGCACCTCCTGGTGTCACACCTCCTGATATCATCACTTTGGGGGTTAGGCTTCAATATATGAATTCAGTGGGGACCCAAACATAGCAATGGCCCCGAATTGATAATGATGATGATGATGATGGTGGTGGTGGTGATGATGATGGTGGTGATGACGGTGATGATGGTGATGGTGATGGTGATGATGGTGGTGGTGATGGTGATGATAGTGATGGTGATGGTGGTGGTGATGGTGATGATAGTGATGGTGATGGTGATGGTGGTGGTGGTGGAGGTGATGGTGATGATGGTGGTGGCGGCGATGGTGACGATGGTGAAGGTGGTGGGGGTGGGAGGGTATACTGATACCACTGAGCATCACCATGCATACTAGGTCCTGGCCAAAGTGCTTTCCTCACAAGGAGGCTCCCTTTTCCCTTCTTACAGTAACCCTCAGTGTTGGGGCCAACATTATAAATTACTTGTCTGAGGCCACAGAAGAAAGAAGGGGTAAGGCCAGTAAGAAAGCCAGGCCAGACAAGCCCAGAAACTCTCCAGCCAAAAGGCCCCTAAATCAAGGCTGGACCCTCAGACCAGCCCTCCCATTCCTGAGAACCAACCTCTGACATACCCGTCCCTACAGTGGGGGACGGATTCATAGACACCCCCCCAATCCAGGGGAGCCCTGGGTGTCTGCCTGCTACGTTTTGTAGAAGGAAGGAGGAAGGAGGAAGATGAACTTGCACCTGCTTGTGACTACAGAAAGAAACTGCAACGTTCATTCCCGAGGGGGCTAGAACTAGTTCTTAGTGGAAAAGTCTTACGTATTATAAGCGTCAGTGGCACTACAGAGGGCCACAGTGCACAGCCAGATACACAGTGTCTGTGGGGCTGACATCTCATGCGGGTGCTGATAGGAAAGAACTGTAAAAAGATCCTGGCCAGAGAGGGTGCTGACGATGAAAACGAGGCTGAGAAAGGCTACTGTGGAAGGTTGGAGAGGAGGCAGGGAAGAAATGGGGGCAAGACTATGCTGGACGCACCGTTCCTTAGGCTTTTATCTTGTTAAGCACGTGAACATATTCTCTACATAAAATATAAACATCTTTAAGTGAACATTACAAAAGAACGCTGACCGCGGACCTCAAGGCGGAGCCTGGACTCCGTCGGTGCCGACTAAAGGTGGCCGTGTGAGTTCAACTTGGCTTTGGTTTCCGGTGAAGGGCACGGCCCCACTCTGCGACGGAAGAAGCAGACTCTCCAGGCCTTCCGTGGCCTCTGGGCCGCCTGGCCAGGCAGTCCGCTGCTTGGTTTTCATCAGAAGAGAGAGGCCCTGTGTCTCACCCAGCCCTCCTGGGGCCAGGGGGACGGCCGGGCACACGGGCCGCTCCCGGCAGCACCCGGCCGGCATGGGCTCTGCACGCCTCTCCCAACAGGAGCTGCTTTGTCACAGGCTCGCCGTGGGCACTGGGCAGCCCCAGCCAAGATTCCTGACCTGCTGAACAAGGCTCTGTCACCCTTGGCTCCTTTCTCCCTTCCTGCGCGTCCCTCTGTCCATTTTTCCCTGGCCTGTTTCTCACGCACTGGCATGTCCGGCTTCTGGGTAAAGAGCCTTGGAAAAGGTCTCCTTTGGCCCCTCTGCCAATAGAGCAACTAGCAAAACTTGGGCCACTGGTCTGCGCTCTGCTGGGGGGACGCCAGCAGGGGCCACGCTAACTGGCCTCTCGGATGGTCCCTGGGTGGGGGCGCCATCTCCTCATGCAGACAAACATCCCCAGGTCCCCGGGAGGAAGCTTGGGAAGGGGACCCTCAGCCCATGCCCCGTGGGGAGACAGAGTTTTAAGGGTCCTCATCTCCACAGACCAAAATAGCCAATTTTTTATTCTCCTATGCAAATATGCTTTAAAAAAAAAAGGTAAACCACGTTCTACAAGAATCCACAAAGCTCATCAACAAGAAGAGCAGTGGTTACCGCGGTTACTCTGTACCAGGCACCTGTTCTAGGCACGTGACGTGCGTCCGTGCACTTCATTCCCGGAGGAGTGTGAGGGAGGAGCGAGGATCATCTCCACTCCACAGAGAGGGAAGCGGAGACGCCTGCCCGAGGTTCACAGGTAAGTGAGACACTCAATGCCAGGGTCTCCCGTCTTCCGGACTCCTGCTGAGTCAATACAGACGGCCGTGCAGAAGGCAAAGGGGAAGATCACAAGTCCAAGCACAGAAACCAGAAGGCAGAAGGGCTGCAACTTTGGCTCCATGCTGCCTGCCAGCCCAAAGCACCCACCTCCCTGGAGAATTCCATGGTGTGGTCAGCTCTTCCCAGGGTGCTCCTGGGGTGGACAGGAAGCTATCCGCTGCCACCTTAAGTCCATGGTGAGGCCAGCAGTGCTCACTTCCCCTGCCATGTCTTTCTTTAAATTTTTTAAAATTTATTTTTGAGAGAGAGACGGAGTGTGAGCAGGAGAGGGAGACACAGAATCCGAAGCGGGCTCCAGGTTTGGGCTGTCAGCCCAGAGCCGGACGCGGGGCTCAAACCCAGAGATCATGAGAGCGTGACCTAAGCCGAAGTCGGATGCTTAACCGACTGAGCTGCCCAGCAATCTCCCCCCGACCCCCCCCCCCCCATGTCTTTCCCTGGGTGGGGAAGGAGCTGCCAGTGGGGAAGTGAAATTCGGGACTGGCTGGGCCCTGGGGTGAACAGAAATCTACACCATTTCTTTGCTGCCTGAAAACCACACATCAGTGCTTTCTCTCATGCTTTTCCTGCTTGATTTTTCATGTAAATTATTCTTGCCAAACAAACAAAAAAAAGGCCCAAGTGCCGGAGAAGGCACAAGAAACT
>PJEM01017899.1:0-20400 GCA_004023845.1 Helogale parvula
ACTGTTTGGGGCCTATGCCTCATATTTCAAGCTAGCTTCACTGTTATTTATTTATTTATTTTTAAGTTTATTGATTTATTTTGAGAGAGAGTAAGTGCAAGCAGGGGAGGGACAGAAGGAGAGAGAGGAGAGAGAGTAAATCCCAAGTAGGCTCCATGCTGTGAGCGTAGAGCCTGATGAGGGGCTCTATCTTATGACAGTGAGATGGCCTGAGACAACATCAAGAGTCGGACACTCAACCGACTGAGCCCCCCAGGCGCCTCCAAGCTTCGGGGTCATTATAAACAATAATAACCACAGTGGAAGTCACCACTGTTACTCTTCATAAAAATATCCTTATTTATTCTTGCATATTTCCCCATACAGTGAATTTTTTACATGGGCTGGGTTAATATCATAAAAATCTTTATTTTTAAGTCCTAATTTCTAAATTATCACTCATCTGTGGAAAGCTATTATTAGCCAATTTATTCTTCTTTTAAAATGTATAACTTTTACTGGACTCTAAGAGCCAGCGCTTATATAAAGAGACTAGTAGACTATCCTACAGTGGAAAAGAACTCAGAATCTGCGACCAGACTTCTGACTCTAATTTTGATTTCACCATATACAAACTTTATCACCATTATACCAAGTATCTCCAGTCGTATTTTCCTCTTGTGTACATGTAGGGATCATATCAGTACCTGCATAAAGTAAGGTCCCTTTGCTTCTGGCCGCAGGAAGGTGCTAACAGTCCCCTTCAGTATGGTCTTCGTGATTGGTTCTACTTAATCACATAAGTGTAAGATAAGTGATCACCTATGACCCAGGGGGAAGAGGGAAAGACACAAAAGGAGCCAGCCACTTCTGAGGACAGCTGTTGTAGACAATGCTTCATTCAGAATCAGGGCATCATTGTTTTTGAGGAACCCAAGATTTTCTGGGTGAAACAAAACTGAAATGTCATTCTCCTGCTCCTGAGATTCTCAGGGTCAGCTGAGCCAAACCCCAGGAAAAGAGAAGATAAACAACAGATTAAAACTTGAGGGGCTGGTTACACTAAATTCCCCGCCTCAAGACAAGGGCCCAATCTGGGAAGAGAACTTGTTTTTCTTCAGGCTATGGCTAAGAAGGAAAGCCCCTGGGTTTTTGTCTATGCTGGGATTGTTTTCTTGGCAGGACAAGAGCCAAGAACACAAGACTTCGGCAAGGACAAGGACCTGAATCAGCAGGGTCATCACTGGGACAGTAGAATTTCACTGGTCAGACTAGGAGGCACCTGTCTTTATTAAGAACGCAGGACATGGCTGTGCAGAGCCTAGATTTCAGATCTTGGGAGACAGAGGCACCACCTCTTCAGGAAGAACAGAGTGTTGTGGGTGAGTCCTAAGATGTAGGTGATGGTTTTCATTTTACTGAGCACTAGAGAGGTCAGTGGAAGACTACAAGGTCCTCGTGTGACTGTATTTGTACTCGGAGCTGAAGGAGCAGATTATACTAGTTCCATGAAAATAACTAGAGAAAAATATCCTACAAAGGATCCCAGGTTTTTCATAAATTCTCCATCAATCCGGGCCATTTTGATTTTATGACCACTACCATTACTGTTCTTCCTTGGGCCTTGATTCATTAATTGCTAACAAAAGAAATTCCCCCAGATCTGCGCCAAACATTGCTAATCGTTCCTCTTGTTTATTTCAGGCATTCATTGTCCAGTGAGTGGACATTGTCAGCTAGTGCTCTGATCACAATGGACATTCTCTTCCGTGTTTAGTCACTCTGATCAGACTGATAAACGGGGAGACTTTAAACTACTTTTATTTAACCTTACGACTCCTGCCACTTGTGTTTTCTTTCCAAGGAGATTCAGAGGCCTCCGCTGATTCGGCACCATGAGACTATTTTCCCTTCTCATCTTCGTCGTCCTCTTCATCGCTCAAGTAATTCCAGGTAAAGCCTCTTTGGCATCTCCTTGCACTGTGGCCTGCTTTCTTGTCCAATCTGATGACAGTCATACAAATACGCTCTCCTTTCTTGAAGCCTCTGCCTGCTGAGGTGTGTTTGAACTAGAGTTCACCATCCTCACTCTCCGGGTATCGTGTTTGGTGACTGCATGTGAGAGCAGGCAAAGACGAACTTTAGAGGTTTTCTAGAAGGAGGCAGTTCATGTATTTAGAACCATAGCATTTTGAAAGAAACTTGAAGCGTGTTCTGCTCCACATCTTGAACAAGGGGTGGTAAGAATATAAGAGAGAGGGCGAGAGGCACCTCACCTCACTTCCTGCCTGGTGTTTCTTCCTGACACCCAGCAGTGCTGAGTATCACAGAACAGCCGGGGGGCTTCACAGAGCACTGCAGCTACTTGGATTTGGAGGGGAGAAAATTGGCTTCCGAGCGTGAGCACCATGAGGGTCTGGCAGGTCACTGAGGGTTTGGACTTGTATCCTCCAGAAAGACCCCCATGGGGTGCTTTGTGCTCCCTCACCTGAATCCTCTGTCACTACTTGTCTCCTCCTCCAATATTCTCTTTATATAAATAAACCCATCCAAATGTTCCATGCCTATGTCTTGCTGCTCGGGGATCTCGTGCCTTTCAAAGCACCAGGGGGCAGGGGCTGGGGAGGGCTGAGTGCCCCCAGCCACCACCTTCCTTCTGTTTGCTTCGGGTCAATGAAAGTCTGTTTACTGGGGACCCACTAGGCATGATGACTGATTTCAGTGCAACACTCAGAATAGTGACCCAACCTCAGTTTTCTCAATGGGATTTTGTTCAGTGTATTTATTTTGAGGCAGAGAGAGACAGAGAGAGAGTGAGCAGGAGAGGGGCAGAGAGAGGGAGAGACAGAATCCCAAGCAGGCTCTGTGCCACCAGTGCAGAGCCCATAAACTGTTAGATCATGACCTGAGCTGAGATCAGGAATCCGATGCTCAGTCGTTTGACTGACTCACCCAAGTGCTTCGTAGTCAGAGAAGAGAAAAATACATTATGGTGGGCTGTGAGGGAATGTCTTTGGGGGATGAAAAAGGAGAGAATTGCAGGGCTTTTCACAGTGTGATTCCTGGTTACAGCCCCAGAGTAAAGAATACCAGTGTTTCCAGGGATGGGTGTCCTCAGCGTCAGAGCTGCTGTGGTCACAGCTGCTATGATGAACACAGGATGGTCACAGGCCCCAAGCATGTGGCATGAAGACAGGGTGCCAGACCCCGATGATAAGCTGGTTAATGAAAGCTGTCTGTGGACAGCTCAGTTCCAACTATTTGGCCCAGGAGAAGGGGACAGGTTGAGGAAAGCAGAAATAGGGCTGAGACCCATGAATGGAGAGAAATCAGGGAGAGAACCTACCACCCAGCTTTGAGCTGTTCCACAAAGGGTGTGCGTGGCCCTATCACTAGTTTGAGGCACCATGACATCTGTAGGCAGGGTTCCAAAGTTGGTGACTTCTGCTAATGACCCATGCTGGACAGGCTGGACTGCAGGGACCATGGAGGTCCCAGGGCTGCGTGTAAGCTCTTTCTCTCCTGTCTTCTGAGAGGCAGGGCAAGAAGCCTTCTTCAGGCTTGGCTTTGTGTCAGGGAGGATTTTTTTTCCCCTCTTTTGGAAACTTCTCTTACCTCAGCCAGTGCCCCTGATTCTTCTGGGTCCTTTCTTCTAGGGACCTGAACTTTAAATCTTTGATATCTGATAAAACCTGAACACAGGAATTCTAAGCCTGGGAATTGTGGGTGAACTTCAAAGGACTAGTCACGTTCCTAAAATGCTTTAGGGCCTACCTGTGTGAGTACATTTTTATGTTTGACCGAATCTGTATGTACATCTTCCTTCTCCAGACTAGGGGCTGTAGGATCATCTTATTCTCAGCAGAATCCTGTCCCAGAAGATAAAAAACCAAAGTTTTAGGGGCGCCTGGGGAACTCACACAGATCCTGCTTTGGATTCTCAGTTCCGCATCTCTCTCTGCCCCTCCCCTGCTTGTGCTCTATCAAAAATAAAACATTTAAAAAATCTTTCAAAAAATCAAAGTATTAATATACTGCTTCCAAAGGACACTGACAATCCCATAACAGATCTCTGGGGGCCACTCTTGCTGGTCTGTGGTAATGTCAACCCAAGAGGAGTGTTTGAAGTCTTTTATCTTAGCCTCCAAACCACATCACAAAATTTCTGTTCTTAACAAGCTCTTACAGACAGACTTTTTCTTCTTATGTAATAAGCAAGCCAGAGCCATGAGGCCACGAGGCTGTACCTGTTGAGAAGGTACAGATGACAGTATACATTCTTGAGCAATAAAGTTTGGGGGGGTCCCTGGGGAAGACTGAATTATTTCTTCCCCTGCATGGGGAGCTTGAGTCTTTCTTCCAAAAATAAATTGTTTCTGATCTTTCTACAGGTTATAGGCACGGTGAAATGCCTCATTTCTGTGACTCACATACCAGCGTATGCCTACGGAGAAAAAGAAATTGTATTATTCGTTTGCCAGGGCTATGCCCTGGAAGGAGCTTCTGTTGTATAAGAGTGAAGTGAGCAGAAGAATTCATGTTTAAGAAATCTATCTGGAATTAAGTAACCTGAAGAATTCATGGTGAACATACCTACCCAGAATTAAATTGGAGGCTGGGGCCTCATGATACCATTTTCTTTATTTACGGATTCCTTTATTGTGTTAGTACTTCTCAGCACCTACTCTGTGCTGGGAATGGGACTGGTGTGCTGGAACCTGGGGGTGTGGATTCAAGGCATGTTATGCTAAGAAAATTCACAGATGTGGAAATCATAGCCAAGTTGGGTGGTTCAAAGATGCCTTTCCAGTAAATGCCACATATGAGCTGCGTCTTTAAAAAAAGGGGTAAAAGAGCCAGAATGTGAGGAAATGAAGCTAGAGAAGGTGCAGCCAATGGATAGAGGGCTTAAACTCTGAAGAAATTTTATTTTATCCTTGAAGCTTTAGGGAAACATCAAAAAAATGTTAAGTGGAAGTGAGGAAGAGGGACTGACTCATACCAATATGGTCCCATGGCTGTTTGTTTCATGTTTGGGTTATAATTCACACTTCATTTTTTGGATGAAATTGTTCCAAGTTGGCCACCGGGAGCTCTTTCAGGTCTTACTCGGGTCCTTGCAATGTGCATGTACGTGGGAGCAGTAGGAGAGGCGCAGAGAGAGAGGGAGAGAGAATCCCAAGCAGGCTCCATGCGGTCAGCACAGAGCCTGACCTGGGGCTTGAATTCACGAACCATGAGATCATGACCTGAGCCAAAATTGAGAGTCGGATGCCTAACCAACCGAGCCACCCAGGCACCCCTAAAATTTATACATAGTAAAAACTAAACTTTGGAATGTAACATTTGAAGGGATTTGCAAATGTAGAGTCAAGTATCAAGTACCACACATCTATAGGGAGCCGTCTTCTCACCCCAAACTCCCTTGTACCACCTGATTGTCATCCCTTCCAGTAATACCTAACCCTTGGCTACCAGAGTTCTGGCTTCTAACCCTATAGTTTAGCTTTTCAAGAGTGCTTTATAGATGGAATTAAATACCCTGAAGTCTTTATATCTCACTTCTTTAATTCAGCAGAAGGCCTTTGAAGTCCACTCATGTCATTGGAAGAATCAATCATTTGCTTCCTTTATATTTGCACAGTATTCCATTCTGTGATGAACCACCATTAATGCACTAGTTGAAGAACATCGGTGTTGTTTGCCTTTTTTGGCAAACGTAAATCAAGCTGCTACCAACATTTGCACACAGGTTTTTAGTGGGAACGTGTGTTTCCATTTCTCCTGGGTAAGTACAAGAGTGGCATTGAGGAGTGGTATAGCAAGCATACACAAGAAACTGCCCAATGAACTTCCAAAGTAGCCTTACCATTTTGCAGCCCCAGCAGCAGTGTAGGAGAGTTTGATTTGTTACCAAGAGAACAGATGACAAATTGCATTCTGTTTTAAAACAGGAGATAGTAAGTTCCTACTGAAGGAGATATGTCCACTTCCAATCAGCAGACTTCAGCTACACATTCCAACTCTTACCTGCGCGGAAAACCATTCCTTGGGTTCTAAAAAAGTGAGTCGAAAGGAATCCCACTGCTGTATACAGAAAGGCATCTTTGGAGAGAAGAAAATAATCCCTACCTCTCTCAGTCTTGGTTCTCTGTGAAACCATGGGGTGGTTTCTGTAATTGCTGAGTTCCAATTCCATGGCTTGATGCCTGGGTACCAACGTTGATGTTTCTATACTTTTAGACTCTTCAGATCAGTTTATTTCCCTGGTTCTTCAATGATTAACTGGGAGCCCCTCCTTGATACCCAAGAGTCCTTAAGGAGTATGAAAATGAGAACAAAACCTTAGCAACTTTTCTTGCATATCATCAATACATACACACATATGCACAAGAACACATGTGCACACACACACACACACACACACACCCCTCAAGCTCTGATTCTCAATCCATCAATTAGTAGACATCAATAGACCTACATGAACAGATTACAGGTGGCTTGGGGAGCCATTTGAATAGTTACGGTGCAGAAGCTGAGACCCAGAAAAGGAAAGGCCTTGTCCAAAGTCAATGAAGTAATGAGTGGTGACGACCCAGCTTAGAACTTAAGTCCCACACACCCTTCGCCTCCATCAATCCAATGACCCGCCATTTAAGGGTGCCTCAGAAAGAACCGACACAGGGACCACCGGAGTGCCAGTGCTTTTATTCAGGAGAAGTCAGCAGCGGTGAGCCTGTTGTGCGGCTCTGGAGACCCTCCGGGGCTGCGGCTAGATCCTGCAGCAGTGCTTGTTCCGACTTCTGCATGGCGCTGGCAGGATGGTGCAGCCGTGAGTTTTCTGGTGCTTGCAGGCACCGCCCATTTTTCCACATTCAAGGTATTTCCCCCTTTTCCTATACCCTAGAGAGGTGAGAAAAAATAAAACAGTAAGGCATGTTTAACCAAAGCTACCAGAATTCATCTTTAAAAAAAGGGTTTTTTTTAAATGTTTATTTTTGAGAATCTGAAGACTGGCTCCAGGCTCTGAGCTGCCCAACATGGGGCTTGAACACACGAACCGTGAGATCATGACCTGAGCCAAAGCCGGACGCTTAACCAACTGAGTCACTCAGGTGCCCCGAATCGTGACCCTTAAGATGCCACAATTCAGCCCACAGCACAACGTGTCACACGCTGATATATGCACTGGGATGCCAGACAAGATGTAGGCCGTCCAGTCAACTTTGAATTTCAGATATATAACATACTAGTATATTTCAATATTACATGGGACACACCCAAACTTAAAAGTGCTTGATGTTTATATATAATTCAATAAGAAAATTTATTTCCTGGGATTGTTGAATATTTAATGAAAACAGCATCTGGAACCAAACCCGCTTGAACTTGAGTCAAAGGCTCCATTACGTACACTCTGAATGACTTTGAACAAGTCACTTCATTCCTTAGTCTCGTTGCGAGACGGGGAACACCTACCCCAAAACAGTGTTACGAGGTACACGTGGGACAGGACACAGAAAGTTCGTGTTGTGATGGTTGGTGAGGAGGAAGTGGTCAATATTATTCGCTATTATTATTAGTGTTGTTATTCACGTGGAAATAATCTGTACTCTGTAAAGCCCTTGTAAATGTTATCTATCACCATTACTGGTCATGAGTTTGGTACCAACTAGTTAAGAGCAATCTTGGGGAAATCTTTTAAATTTTCATAAGCTTCCGCTTTCCTTATTTGTAAAAGGGAGTGTGTCACATATGTATGTTTCTTTCAGCTGTGAAATTACTCAGTTGTTACAGACTTCGATACATCATCTGATTACGAATGAATTTGGCCCGATTTCTCTCCAGGGCCATGTGTCATATATCATCCTACCAACAGGAGCCACAGCTTACCCGATGTCGTCTGGATAAGACACGCAAGGAGGAGAAACAGAGGGAACAGTAGCCTCATGGTGGGAAATGAACTCTTGGGATTCTAGCAGGAACTCGCAAAGTCTGACAGTGTCTCTTTGATGCACATCAGTGGGGGCTGGTGACCTGGGGAAAGAGTAAAAAACTCAGCTGGAAAGAACAAGCTTCTATTTCTTGTAAACATGTTCCTTTAGGGCCTGGGGGTGACCTGAGAATGTGTCATCTCTGGACACATGGCTGCAGATCCAGCTCTTGCTCCTGTCAAAAAGCAAGACCTTTACAATAAATCAACATGTTCTAGCTGATTTCCACATCTGCATATGACTCTTGAGGCTTGGTGCCTTTTTTTTTTTTTTAGAAAAAAAAATCACTAAAACTCCGAGTTATTTTAGCAAGTCATCTATCTCCTCATTCACCGTTATTGCAGGCCTCTCACGCCTGTCTGCTTCCCCTGTAGGAATACAGAGAGAAGTTCCCTTTTTAGAAGTTAAAAAAGGAGAAGGAATTTGTAAATGGAAATGATCTTTTTAGCTTTTTTACTCCCAATAATTTCTTTATCTGCTACCCACTTAAAAGACAGAGGTGATCCATTCTAGCTAGGCAAGCTATTACAATGCTGAGCTCTTGCATCGATCCCAACACCTTAGGGATCAAAGTATTTCTTAATACAGATATTGCATCAGCGTGTCCTGTGGGAAAGGAGCTAAGGCGTGCTGACTTCAGTATACAAGTCAAACATTGAAACTCCTCTCCATCTCTTCCCTCTCTCCTTCCTAGTTTTGCTTCATATTGTTTATATGTCTTTTTCACTAAACTGTGAATGTCTAAAGTAACACATCGTATTTTATTTCCTCACATCCTCAGCACCTTGAACAGTATGCTGGTGTAGAAAGTGTAGCCAAATATGTGTTTAGATGAATGAGTGCTTGTATGGAAGAACCAATACATAGATGAATGAATAACAGGATGGAGGGAGGAGATGAGAGGGAGAGAGGAAGAAAGGACAGACGGACACAGAAGGGGACACAGGGAACCTTCTCTGCATATCCAGCACTGGTCACTAATGTAGGAGAGTCAAAAGAGAGACGGTGACCAGGAAGAGGACATCAGAGAGATCATCCAGACTCTGAAGTACAAACAAAAGGAATCTTGTTTAATATCTGAAGAGCTTTGGGGTCGGATAGTGGTGGGTTCAGTCTGCTCTGTCACTCACTAGCTGAGTGATCTTGAAATGGCCTCCTGAAACTCCAGTCTCTCCTTCTGCACACTTGATGATGGGAGACTGCCATTCTCCTAGCCCCCTCTCAGGAAAAGGCACTTGGGACCCCCTGAGCAGCTTAGTTGGTTAAGCGTCTGACTCTTGGTTTTGGCGCAGGTCATGATCTCCCAGTTCATGGTATTGAGCCCCACATCGGGCTCTGTGCTGACAGCGCAGAGCCTGCTTGGGATTCTCTCTCTCCCTCTCTCTCTGCCCCTCTCTCCCTCACTCTTTCTCTCTAAATAAATAAACTTAAAAAAAGGAGATGGGAAAAAAACTAAAAAGGAACTTAGGAGAAGTCAGTGGCTAACCAATACCTTTCTATGCAGAGTCGTGGTTTAACTAGGATCACTGCCAAGGATTCCAGTTTGCACTGTAACGAGGTCTTTTTTAAGGTTCCAGAAATCACCAAAACATTAGTTTCCTTCCATCAGTGTCTGGAATGTCTCAGAAAAGTGCTGCAATTTAAAACTTGCATTTTGACTAAATTGTATTTTTGTTAAGCCCATGGAACTAGAAGTTTGTAGTGAAACTTTGGCCATTTTGGGCATGGAAGAAAGTCTTAAAAAAGAACCTGGAATTGTAGGTACATGCACACAGTTCCCTCTTGGGATTTCACTTATTAAATTTAAAAAATTGTTAGTGTTGATTTGTTTTCTGAGAGAGAGAGAGATGCAGAGCACGAGTTGAGGAGGAACAGAGAGAGAGAGAGAGAGAGAGAGAGAGAGAGGGAGATAGAATGGGAAGCAGGCTCCAGGCTTTGAGCTGTCAGCACAGACCCCGACATGGGGATCAAACCAAAGGACAGCAGGATCCTGACCTGAGCCAAAGTCAGACGCTTAACCGACTGAGCCACCTGGTGCCCCTGTATTTCACTTATTAAATGCAACCATTACTTAATAAGTTTGCATAATTAAATAAAATAATATTAAGCCTCTTTTGACCTTCACTCCTGTGAAAGAGAATGGGACAAATTTCTCTTGAATACCTATCATGTGTGAGGAATCTTAAAAATATCTTAGTTCGCACAACTACCATGAGACAGACATTTTCTTTAAGCAAACAAATGCAGGTTGTTGTACAGCTAGGGATAGAGCCTGGATCTGAGCCCTTTGAACGTATTTTGCAGTCTTTCCTACTGAAGAAAACATGACAGCATTTGCCAGATGAACATGACAGCATTTGCCATAGGGAGATAAACGAGGGTGTGAGTGTGTGAGTGCGTGTGTGCGTGCACACGTGAGGGGAGAGAAAGAGGGAGAGGGAGAGAATGACTGAGGAGTTCCGCTTAAAGGTTTTCTAAATTACCATCATCTATCAACCAGGAAATTGAGGCACAAGTCAGGCTGGTGCTCCCTGAGCAAGTTGGTCAAATAATTTATCATCCGAACTGGGACACTTGTTAGAATGCAAGGCATTGGCTTCTAAATTAGGCTAGGACAACAGGCATAACTGCGGCTGGCTCAGGCAATCTGGGCTATTCCTTCCCTCCCTCTAAGAAAACCTCTGTTAACAAGCGCACTTTCGTGGGCTGAGGGTTAGGAAAAGCCTCAGAGCTGATGGTCCTCTGTACAGTGCTCTCTCTTCACTGTTCTGGAAATGGCCAGGAGCACATCGCCGGACCACAAGGGGCTCCTGGATCATGACATCTGTTCATGGCCTCAACTTATCTGTGCTTCTCATCCTGTGTCCATGGGTACAACACTGGATCCTTCCGTAGGTTTGGAAGTATTGCCATCAGCTTAATTAGTAGGTTTTACACTAAGGCGAAACACACTTTCCCTTCTAGCCACGCACCATTCACAATCCTATGCTAATGCAGATAGCATTATCCTGGGTAATTATGAATCTGGGAAGAGATCCGAAAGGGCTCTCTAGCTTCCCTTCTTGGTGGTACAAACTGATTCACCGGCTCCAACCCCCATCACACTAAGATCACGTCAAATCCTTCTTTGAAAAGAGGTTGGGGTATCAATGAATGTCTTCTTTAGTATTTTGGCCCAGGTATAACCTGAGGGTCTGATGAGGCCCCATTAACTTGCCTTATCCTAGAGCTTCTCTGCTGAGGACATCCGTCAACTCCTGTCCCCATCCACTGGGTGCCACCAAAGTAGCCTTCACTGACCCACCTCTCCACCATCTGAGAGAACTAAATCTGTTTCTAACATTTCGTGTGTGTCCAGAAACAAGTTAGTGATAAAATGGTTCTGCTTTTGAATCCTTGGGTGCACATTTGAACCTTTCAGTAAGGAGAGATCTATTTTAGTTTAGTGATATTGATCTAAAAATAGAATAAGTGTTTGTAGCAATCTGTTTAAACAAGTCACACTAGGTGTCTGGGTGGCTCATTTAGTTAAGTGTCCAAATTAGGCTCAGGTCATGATCTCATGGCTTCTGGGTTCCAGCCCCACGCTGGGCTCTGTGCTGAGAGCTTGGAGCCTGGACCCACTTCAGATTCTGCCTCTCACTTTCTCTCTCTCTGCCCCTTCCTTGCTTATGTGCTCTGTGTCTCTCAAAAATAAATAAACATTAAAACATTTAAAAATAGATAAATAAGTCACACTTAAATCTACACAGTAGCTTTTACTTTTACTGGCACCAGTAACAGTACTTTTATAACAATGCTAATAATAGCAATGATAATAGAAGAAGAAGAAAAGGATAGGCTGACAGTTTTGTCTTGTCTCCTGCACTTCTATACTGAAAGTCAGCCTTTTTACCAATTCCCTAAATATTATGCGTACATTCCCCCTTCTTCAGCCACTGGTGGCTCTCTCCTGAAAACCTACCTGGCAGCTGGCTCCTCCGCACCTCCAGGCTGTCTGCTGCCCGTCCTTCCAGCCAGGGGTGTTGGCAGCCAAGTGCAGCTACCCTTTGCCACATAATTAGGGGTCAGATCAACAATACGCCAAGGGAGGCTGAGTGAGCTCACGCATTGTGATCTCTTATGGACAGGAGCCATCTGGTGAGAGGAGGGGGACAAGTCAGGCCCCCAGAGGAGGAGGGGAGGAAGTGGAGACAGGCTAGACAGACACGCCTTCCAAAAGGCTTTGCTGAGAAAGTAAGCAAAGACCAGAAGCAATAGCTGATCAGTGACATGGTGTCAAAGAAATGGAGTGTGTTTGTTTTTAGTTTTTATAGATTCAGTAGAGGGGACAAGCGGGAGAGCAGGGGAGAGTGTCACCCATGAGAAAGCAAGAGAATGGAGACATGGATCAAAGTGGGAAGGTTGGTCTTAGACCAGAGCGCGAGCCTATTAGTTCATGATTCACATAGAAACACCACCCTCTTCTTGCTACTGAAATCAGAAAGCTATTCTTCCCATGTGAGAGTCCTAATAAGACAACATAGGAATGTTATGACAGTACAACATTCATAGATTTTATAGGGTAAAACTTAAAAGTTTAGGAAAAATGACAAATGAAATTCCCAACAAAGAAGTTAATGAAAGTCTGGTAAAGAGTAGACTCAAATCACATTTAAAATCAGATGAAGGCTAATCAATACAAAAACAGGCTGAAAATAAAGAGTAAAAGGGACATGAGGCATCTGAGATTTTAGATCAAGAAAGCAAATACGGTCAAGGAGATGAAAAGGAGGACAAGCCTGTGGCTTTAATGGACAGGAATTCAGAACTGGGAGCAGAAAATGGAAAATTTGAACTAGAAGTAGAATAATGACTTTGGAAGTCAAGGAAAATCTTGAATGCCAGGGAACATAGAAAAAGACATCCAGGTTTTGATTTCAGGCTTGAGCTGAGATCCCTAAATTGAGCTAAGGGATCTTTGAAAATTTGTTATTTTGGAGCACTTGGGTGGCTCAGTCATTGGAGCTCAATTCTTGATTTTGGCCCAGGTCGTGATCTGGTGGTTCGTGGGTTCAAGCCCCGCATTTTTCTCTGTGCTGACAGCGTGGAACCTGCTCAGTACTCTCTCTTTCCCTCTCTCTCTGCCCCTCTCCTGCTTGCGCTCTCTCTTTCAAAATAAATAAGTAAACTTAAAAATTATTATTTCATCATTATCTCTCATGGTCCTAAAGATGGGTATCTGGAGCTAAGAGACGCTCATGAGTGGGCAATGAGATGGGGCCAGAACGATCTCATGGCTCACACACGCGCCAGACACATGGGCTAAAGGCTCCTTGCCGGGACTGGACGAGCTGGAGCCTGTTGGGCATCTGTGTCTCCTAGGGCCTCTCAAGCCACACTTTCCAGGCAGCCTTGTGACACAGGGCCTCAGGGGGCCCATGGCATGTGTCCTGGGAAAGAGAAAGCCAGGGCTGGCTTTGTGACCTCAGCAACGCATTAGCATGCTTTGCCAGCTCCCTCAGCTGACGCAGTCACAAAGGCCTGTAGGGTCCAGGACAGGGGGACTCGGACTGCATCTCTTGCTGGGAACCGGTGGGGTCCTGGCAGAGTGTGTTTGGAACATACAGTTTGTCACGTGCAGGAGCAGAGTGGAGACACAGGTGCCAGATAACACTTCGTGGTTTTAAATGAAACCCAAAGGGGTTGACTGATTTTCCCAAGTCATTTGAGACCAGCTTTACAGGTAAGAGTGTGGAGCTGAGTCTGACCTCCCGGAATGAAGACGCAGGGGCCACTCGAGGCCGTGCCCTGCCTGGCTTCTGGAACACCTGGGCCACACCTCCCACTGCCGCCTGGGGCTGTGGCAGGGGCCTCTGGGGGAACAGTAGACAGAGCCTCCTGCCTCTTTCTGCTCCCTCCCTTCCACAGCCATCTGCTCTGCACACAGAGACACGTCACGCCTACGTCATCCTTCTCCATCCGCCCCAAGGAGGACTTTCTTTATTTAGGACCAATTCTGTAAGAGGTGGCTGAGCAGACTCAATAAAAAAGAAATGGCTGCAGTCTTTAAAATTAATATATTTTTTCCTCTGGTCTCTATACTTGTCACAACACTATAGGATATGTGTCTTAAAAGATCAGAAAAGAGGGGCGCCTGGGTGGCTCAGTTGGTGAAGCATCCAACTTTGGCTCAGGTCATGACCTCACGGCTCATAGGTTCGAGTCCCACATCGGGCTCTGTGCTGGCATTTCAGAGCCTGGAGCCTGCTTTGGGTTCTATGTCTCCCTCTCTGCCTCTCCCCTGCTAGTGCTCTGTCTCTCTCTCTCAAAATAAATAAATAAATAAACATTTAAAAAAATTTTTTTACTCCTTTATCTGCTAACCATCGTGATAATAATCGTGATAATGATAATGAGAGTCATCAGTCCCCTTTTCTGTGCCCGGAACTGTGCCTAGCGCTTCCCAAGTAATACCCCAGTAAGTCCATGTAACCGGCATGAAACCAGATGCCCCGACCTCCCGGTGTAGGCCTTTCCTTTATATGTGAATCACACACCGAAAGCTTCAGCCCTCATAAATGTAGGAGGGAAATCCCTTTCCAATATTTCTTAGGATTCCCAGGACACTTGTGCTCACGTGATGTTGTACCCAAACTCCAACTGCCAGCGGTTCCCACGGCGTGTGGATCCTGCCTCCGTGTTCCTACACCAGCTCCCTCCTCCTGCTCCTCACACTCAGAGTGATCTGTGCCTTGTTTCATCTGCTCAGATGCCACACCCCAAAGGCCATTGTAGGGGACAAGGTCACGTGACTATTGGAAACAATGGATGGGGCAGACGCATGAGTCCCTGCAAGAAACAGAAAATGAGCAGTGGACGTGACACCCGTTTTCTGCCACGTCATCCTCCAGACTCTCCCTCTGGCATCCCTTTTCTGCCGTTGTCCCCTGTAGGACATCAGAATGTGCCGCCCCAAATACTCCACTTAGACATAAAGATTATTTTGAGCTGAAGGCAGTTGAGCAATAGCAGATGTCAAAACAAAAACAAAAAAAACACAACTCTGCTCTCCCCTACCATTTGCACAAAAGCGAGGCTAGACTTTCACTGAGGACTGTAGACTTCCACATGCCCAGGGGCAGTGCGAGAGTCCTCCACAGAACAAACCTGGCCAACATAACTCTTGTCCTTCGTTAGTCTCCCCATATACTTACTTTCCCACGTGTGCCACCCTAAAAGCCTAAACTTTTGCTGTCTTGTCACTTCTCTGCTTTATTGTTCTGTGCTGTGATGCTCTATACGCCCCAAGTTCTAATCTCCCCTAATTACTCATCACTGAGTTTCTCCCCCATGTATGCACACGGCACGTGTTAAAAGTATTTTTCTCACTTCAATCTGTCTTTTTTTAGTTATATTTATTTCGAGAGAGAGAGAGTGGACAGAGGAGGGCCAGAGGGAGAGGGAGAGAGAGAATCCCAAGTAAGCTCCAGGCTGTCAGTTCAGGGCTCGATCCCATGAACTGAGATCATGACGCAAGCCGAAATGAAATCAGGCACTCAACCGACTGAGCCACCCAGATGTCCTGTTACGTCAACCCATTTTTTGCTAGACAAATTACTTTCCTAGGTCCCAGCTAAGAACCTTGGAGGGTAGAGAAAAGGGCCTTTCCTCCTCTCAGCCTCTCCTGGGTCTGAGTCCCTGATGGTGTCTGTACAGCTTCCTAATGAAAAACGGAACTCTTATTTTCAAAATGTAGATCCATTTAGTGTTTATTTTCCTCTTCCTCCATATTATATATATCTCCAAAAGCTTTGTTGGAGCTGACCAAATGCCTCATTAATACTCACTTCAGGGGCACCTGGGTAGCTTAGCTTGTTAAACTTCCGACTTCAGCTCAGGTCGTGATCTCACGGTTCGTGGGTTTGGAGCCCGGTGTCGGGCTCTGTGCTGAGAGGCTGGAGCCTGCTTCGGATTCTGTCTACCTCTCTCTCTGCCCCTCCCCCGCTCGTGCTCTGTCTTCCTCCATCTCTCAAAAATAAATAAATGTAAATGTTTTTAAAAATACTCACTTGATAAAGTTGAAAATAAGACCAAATATTAACTGGGTTATAAAAGTACCCCTGATTTCTGTAGACTGTCTTTTTCAGAGAGCTCGGAAATCTATATTTACTAACCCTATTTCCTACTCTTCAATCTATTCTTTTATTAACTTTTTAAAATAAAAGCTGTATATATTGAAGGTACACAAAATTATTTGATATGTGCACATAATGATTGCTACAGACAAGCTAATGAACACATCTCCTCACATAGGTGCCGTCTCTCACGTGTATAGTGAGAGCACCTGAAATCTACTCTTTTAGGAAATTCCCAGGGTTCGATATAGAATTACTAACTTGAGTCATATGCTGCACACGAGCTCGCTCGACTAACTCATCTTACATAACTCTCTGCTCCCGGTTCCCACCATCCTTCTCTCTGTTTCTACATAGTCTACTCTTAGACTCTCTATACATGACAACATGGAGTTCCTTTTCCTTTTTGTGTCTGTCTTATTTCACTTACCATTTGCCCTCAGTGTTGTCCACGTTGTCTCACGTGACAGGATTTCCTTCTTTCTAATGGCTGATTAGTATTCCATTGTATGCATATCACAATTCTTTACCCATTTATTCATTGATGGACACTTAGGTTGTTTCCATGACTTGGTTGCTGTAAATAATGCTGCAGTGAGACAGACATACATCTTCAAGTCCTGGTTTTGTTTCCTTTAGTATATACTCAGAAGTGGGATTGCCAGATCATCTAATGTCCGTCCTTCTTTCCTTCCTTCCCTCCCTCCTTCCTTCCTTCCTTTCTTCCTTTTTTTTGTTCTTCCTTCCGTCCTTCCTTCCTTTCTTTTCTCTTTCTTGGAAACAAACCATTTACTGCTTTCCACAGTAGCCATATCATTTACACTACTAGTGGATAGTTACCAGAGTTCCCTTTTCTCTACATCCTTGCCAACATCTGTCTTTATTTTCTTATGCTAGCCATTTTAGCAGGTGTGAGGTGATATTTCACTGTGGTTTTGACTTGCATTTTCCTGATGATTAGTGACATTGAGCATATTTTCATGTGTCAACTGACCATACAGAGCAAAGGAAACAACTAAAGGAAAAGGCAACCTATGGATTGGGAGAAAATGTTTGCAAACCATATATGTGATAAGGAGTTAACATTCAAAATATGTATGGAAAACATACAACTCGATCGTAAAATAACACACAACCTGAATTAAAAATGGGCAAAGGACCTGAACAGACATTTTCCAAAGAAAAAGCACAAATAGCTATTGGAATGTAGATAATGATTGCATTGAAAACGTAGTTGACTTTGGCCACATATCTTATTATTGTTATTATTATTTTTTTTACTGTTTATTTATTGAGAGAGAGAGAGAGTCAAGTAGGGAAGGGGCAGAGACACAGAGTCTGAAGCAGATTCCAGGCTCCGAGGTGTCAGCACAGAATCTGATACAGGGCTCAAACTCACAAACTGTGAGATCATGACCCCAGCCAAAGTCGGATGCTTAATGACTGAGCCACCCAGGCACCCCAGCACATCTTAAACTTAAGAGAAAATAAAGCGGCTAAGGCCTGAACGGGCAGGAGGTAATGATGAGGGTGTAAATCACCGCCATCTAGTGGAGACACTGTCCACATCACCCAGAGATGCCCTAATGTTCCTTTTCATTTTCCTGCCCGCCTGAAGGGAGTGTGTATATCTAAGGCATCTTGTGATTTCCTTTTTTTTCTTTCCCCTTTAACGAACTTAGTTTGATCTCTAACAATGTTCTCAAAGAGAATATCTTTAAAAAAAATTTTTTTTTTTTACTGTGTGTCCATTTTCTTTAGTTACTTTTACCTTTTTTACTTTAGTTTTACCACCCTGTTCTAGTTCCTTAAGGTAGAAATTCACATTGTTAATTTGTGAACTTTACTTAAGTCTGTCTTTTTTTTAAATGTTTTTTATTTTTTAGAGTGGGAGAGAGACCGTGCATGAGCAGGGGAGGGGCAGAGAGAGGGAGACACAGAATTTGAAGCAGCTCCAGGCTCTGAGCTGTCAGAACCTGACCCTGGGCTTGAACTCATGAACCACGAGATCATGGCCTGATCATGACCTGAGGGGAAGTTAGAAGCTCAACCAACTGAACTATCCAGGTGCCCCATACCTACGTCTATCTTAAAAAAGCATTTGATGCTACAAATTTCTCTCTAAGCACTGCTTAAGCTGCATTCCCACAAATTTTGGTATGTTGTTTTCATTCTTGATGGGTTTAAAATATTTTCTAACTTCCCATGTGATTTCTTCTTTTTACTCATTAGAAGCCATATTGATTAATTTCCACGTATTTGAGGATTTTTCCAGAAATCTTTCTGTTGCTGGTATCTCTATTAATTCCACTGTGGACAGACACAGTGTGTGTCTGTGTATGATATACATTGAATAATTTTAAATTGTTTTGATTTTTGAGACTTGTGTACAGCCCAGGATGGGCTATATTATATGACATTTTCATGGATTCTGTGATTATTGCATGGAGTGTCCTATAAATTTCAGTTGGGTCACACTGCAGGATACTGCTCATGTCTTCTATACATTATTACTGATATTTTTTTCTGCTTTTTCTTTTCATTACAAATGAAGTGTCCCAGGATCTACTTGTAATTGCTAATGTGTCCATTTCTCCTCTCCTTTCTAGCAGTTTTCCTTTATGACTTTCGGGATTTTGTTATTAAGAGCATTCTAATTTAGTATGATATTATGTAATATGTGTTACTGGTGAATTAAACACTTTATGACCGGGAAAAATATCCCCTTTTATTCCTGGTAATACTCCTTCTAAAATCTACTTTGATTTATAGGTAATTAGCCAACATAGCTAATTCTGTTTTCTTTAGATCAATGTTTCCTCAGCCTGTTTCCACTCTTTAAGTTTTAATCAATCTTTGTCTTTCCATTTGAGATCTTACATAGGTTTCTTATAGACAGCATGCATTTTATCATCTTTTTAAATTTTTTTTAAATGTTTATTTATTTTGGGGAGAGAGAGAGACAGAGAGCACAAGCAGGGGAGGGCAGAGAGAGAGAGACGGAGACACAGAATGTGAAGCAGGCTTCAGGCTCTGAGCTGTCAGCACAGAGCCTGATGCAGGGCTTGAACCCATGAACTGTGAGATCATGACCTGAGCTGAAGCTGGACTCTCAACCGACTGAGCCACCCAGGCGTCCCTCTTATTATCTTATTTGTTAAGGAGTTGACTGTCTCTGCCTTTGAGATAGAACCTTAGCTGATCATGTAGAGTCAAACTTCCACCTGGCATTCTTCTTCTGCCTAAAGAAAAAAAATTTAATAGTGCAGGTTTTCTGGTGAGAAATTTTGTTAGCTGTTTGTTGTTTAAAATGTTTCCGCACAGCCTCCCTCACTACACACATCTGGCCAGAGGGTATATTGGTTACAGTTGATGCACCTACAGTGACACATCGTTACCAGCCAGAGTAGCTGCAGAACGGTCCACATTAGAGCCCCGGAGCAAGGCTTCCAATGCAATCCCTTTGTGGGAGCGCGCATGTTCCAGACCGGTGTGTGTGTTCCTAGAATTATCCATGCAATCCCTGTCAGCTGTTTTTTTTTTTTTTACCTCTGGGCTTGCCAAGTGTAACCCCAAGGTGCTCAGCCTGGCACGCTGACCAGGATGCAAGAGAGCCTTCTTCTGCCCTTGGGAGCTCTGTCCTTGTCCAGATGCCCCTCTCCTTTTTTCCGGTTTTCCATACTAGGAATGCAGCGTTTTGTGCTGCCTGAACTTTGACCCATCTCAACTCAGCTTGGATCCGTCCTTCTTCCCGGGGCTTTGGTCTGGAACCTGCTTCCCGCAGGAGGCCTAGGTCTGGCCTCTGCAGCCATGGTCCCAGCACTGTTGGCTGAGCTGCCTGGCATCTGTCTCCTTCCCCAGCTGCATCCGTAGGAGGGCAGTTCCCACAGCTGCTCATCCCTTTCTTGATGGGAAGCGGGATCCAGGCTCTTCTCTGTGGGAGACTGCTCCCCTCTTCCCCTTTGTCGGGGCTGATGTCAGGGACATCGGGGAGGTCCCTCCTCCATCTCCTGGAACCCTTTGTACCAACCTCAGGAGAACACTCTTCAGATCTAGCACCTCCAAGCCACTGGAATGTGCCTCACTAAACACCGAGCGTCTGTTATGCTCTCTCCTAGGCAGTCCAGGCAGGATTAAGACAAGGTACTTGCCCTTGAAAAGTGATGCAACCAAATATGGAGATTGGAAATATGCAAATGCACAGGACAAGGTGAACAAGCAAGATTCACAGAAGGAGCACGGGGTCAGAACCCTGCAGTGAGTCAGAGGAAATCTCCTATTCGTTCTGGAAAGCAGCTCTTTTTTTAAGG
>PJEM01017900.1:0-20368 GCA_004023845.1 Helogale parvula
AATTTAGTATTGTTGCAGTGCAATTATCCAATCCATAGTCTATATAAAATTTTCACATAGGGTTGCAAAAATGCATCTTATAACAATTCTTTAATCCCATCCAGGCTTATGCATTAAATGTAGCTGTCATGTTTCATTAGTCTGCTGTATGTGGAGTGGCTTCTTAACTTTTTTTCCCTTTATTAATTTAAATTATGATTAGTTAACATACAGTGCAGGAGAATTCAGTAACTTATCACTTACATACAACACCCAGTGCTCATCAAAACAAGAGCCCTTCTTAACATCCATCACCCATCTAGCCCATCTGCCCCCCACTCCTTCCATCAACCCATTGTTTGTTGTTATCATTAAAAGTATTTTGTGGTTTGTTTCCCTCTTCCTCCCTCCCTTCCCATATGTTTGTTTATCTCTTTTGGTTCTTAAATTCCACACATGAATGAAATCATATGGTATTTGTCCTTCTCTGATTGACTTATTCCACTTAGCATAATACATTCTAGATCCACCTATGTCATTGCAAATGGCAAGATTTTATTTTTGATGGCTAATATTCCATTGTATACGTGTACCATGTGTTCTTTATCCATTCATCAGTTGATGGTTGTTTGGCTCTCTCTATCCTTTGGCCTTTGGTGATAATACTAAGAACACTGAGGTACATATGCCCCTTCAAATCTTTATTTTTGCATCTTGGGGTAAATATATAATAGTAAAATTGTTAGATGGTAGGGTAGTTCTATTTTTAATTCCTTGAGGAACCTCCATACTGTTCTCCAGAGTGGCTGTACCAGTTTGCATTCCCATGAACAGTGCAAGAGGGTTCCCCTTCCAGTACCTGTTGTTTCCTGTTTTGTTAATGTTAGCCATTCTGGCAGGTGTGAGGTGATATCTCATTGTGGTTGTGATTTGTAATTCCCTGATGATAAGAGATGTTGAATATCACTTCATGTGTCTGTTAGCCATCTAGATGTCTTCTTTGGAAGAGTATTCATGTATCTGACCATTTCTTAACTGGGTTATTTGATTCGAGTGTTGAGTTTGAGAAGTTTTTTTTATAAATTTTATAAATTTATCAGATATGTCATTTGCAAATATCTTCTCCCCTTCTGTAGGCTGCCTTTTAGTTTTGTTGATGGTTTCCTTCACTGTGCAGAAGTTCTTATCTTGATGAAGTCCCAATAGTTCATGTTTGCTTTTGTTTCCCTTGCCTGAAGTGATGTGTCTAGCAAGAAGTTGCTCCAGCCAGTGTCAAAGAGGTTGCTGCCCATGTTCTCCTCTAGGATTCTGATGGTTTCCCTTTGTACATTTAGATCTTTCATCCATTTTGAACTAGTTTTTGTGTGTGCTGTAAGAAAGTGGTCCAGTTTCATTCTTCTGCATATCGCTGTCCAGTTTTCCCAGCATCATTTATTGAAGAGACGGTCTTTTTCCCATTGAATATTCTTTTCTTCTTTGTTGAAGATTAATGGGCCATACAGTTGTGGGCCCATTTCTAGACTTTCTATTCTGTTCCACTGATCTATGTTTCCTTTTTTGTGCCAACACCATATAGCTTGAAATGCAAAATTGTAATGCCTCCGATTTTGTTTTTCTTTTTCAGGATTGCTTTGGCTATTTTGGGTCTTTTGTGGTTCCACACAAATTTTAATATTGTTTGTTTTAGCTCAGTGAAAAAAAATGCTGGTGGTATTTTGATACAGATTTCATTAAATGTGTAGATTGCTTCGGGTAGTATAGACATTCTAACAATGTTTGTTCTTCCAATCCATTACCATGGAATGCTTCTCCATTTCTTTGTATCATCTTCAGTTTCTTCCATAAGATTTCTATAGTTTTTAGAGTATAGATCTTTTCTTCTTCAGTTATGTTTGTTGCTGGAATCTTATTGTTTTTTGGTGCAATTGCAAATGGAATTGAGGCCTTAATTTCTTTTTCTGCTGCTTTGTTATTGGTGTTTCTTTACTGGTTATGGGTCTGTTCGAATTTTCTATCTCTTCCTGTTTCAATTTTGGTAGTTTGTGAGTGTTTAGGAATTTGTCCAGTTCTTTCAGATTGCCTAATTTTTTGGCATATAATTTTTCATGGTATTGTCTTATAATTGTTTGTATTTCTGTGCTATTGGTTATGATCTCTCCTCTTTCATTTGTGATTCTATTTGTGTCCTTTCTCTTCTGTTTTTATAATGTTTATTTATTTTTGAGGGGGAGATAGAGGGGGGGTTAAGGAAGAGAGGAGAGCAAGACAAAGGATCAAAAGTAGGCTGAAACTCACAAACTGAGATCTTGACCTGAGCGAACGTTGGATGCTGAACTGACTGAGCCACTCAGGCACCCCTCTCCTTTCTTTTTGATAAGTCTAGCTAGGAAATTATCAATTTTGTAATTCTTTCATAGAACCAGCTCTTAGTTTCATTGATCTGTTCTACCATTCTTTTGTTTCTATACATTTATTTCTGCTCTACTCTTTACTATGTTCCTTCTTCTGCTGGCTTTAGATTGTATCTGCTGTTCCTTTTCTAGTTCCTTTAGGTGCAAGGTTAGACTGGGTATTTAGGAACTTCCTTGCTCCTTGAGATAGGCCCGAATTGCAATATACTTCCCCCTTAACACTGCCTTTGCTGTATCCCAAAGGTTTTTGACTGTTGTGTTTTCATTTGCATGTGCATCCCTGTATTTTTTACATTTCTTCTTAATTTCCTGGTTAACATTTTCATTCTTTAGTAGGATGTTCTTTGTCCTCTTTGTATTTAAGGGCTGTCCAATTTTTTTTCTTATGGTTGACTTCAAGTTTCAGAGCAGTGTGATCCAAAAATATGCATGGTATGATATTGATGTTTTTGTAGTTGTTGAGAGCTGATTTGTGACCCAGTATGTGATCTATTCTAGAGAATGTTCCTTGTGCACTTGATAAGAATGTGTATTCTGCTGCTTTAGGATGAAAATTTCTGAATATATTTGTTAATCCATCCTGTTCGATGTGTCACTCAAAGCCATTGTTTTCTTACTGATATTCTGCTTAGGTGATCTGTTCATTGCTATAAGTGGGGTGTTAAAGTCACTTACTTTACTATTGTATTATTGTATTGTATTTTATTGTGTTATTGTATTGTATTATTGTACTATTATCAGTGAGTTTCTTTATGCTTGTGATTGATTTATATATTTGGGTTCTCTCAAGTTGGGGGGGCATAATTACTTACAATTGTTACATATTCTTGATTGATAGACCCCTTAATATATAATGTTCTTTTTATCTTGTTACATTCTGTTTTAAAATCTAGTTTGTCTGATGTAAGTATGGCTATTCCAGTTTACTTTTGGCATCGTGTATGGTTCTCCATCTCCTTACTTTCAATCTGCAGGTGTCTTTAGGTCTGAAATGAGTCACTTCTAGGCAAAAAAATTGATAGATTTTTTTCCCATTCTGATACCTATGTCTTTTGATTGGATCATTTAGTCTATTTACATTCAGTGATTATGGAATGATACAAATTTAGTGCCATTGTGTTACCTGTAGAGTTGGTGTTTCTGGTGATGATCTCGGGTCCTTTTTAGTGTCTATTTCTTTTGGTCTTTTGTTTTTTCTCAACTCAAAGAGTCCCCCTTAAAATTACTTGGAGAGCCAGTTTAGTGGTCACAAAGTCCTTTAGTTTTTGTCTGGGAAACTCTTTATCTCTGCTTCTTTCCTGAATGACAGCCTTGCTGGATAATGAATTATTGGCTGCATATTTTTTTCCATTCAGCATGTTAAATACATCTTGCTACTCCCTTCTGGCCTGTCAAGAGTCTGTGGGCAGATCTGCTATAAACCTGATGTCTTCCCTTTAGGTTAAAGACTTTGTTTCACTTGCTGCTTGCAGGATTCCTTCCTTGTCTGTGTATTTTTTGAATTTGACCAAGATATGTCTTGGGAATGGCCAGTTTTTTTCAATTAATGGGAGTCTTCTGTGCTTCTTGGATTTTGCTATCTGTGTCCTTCCCCAGATAAGGAAATTTTTCAGCTATAATTTGCTCACATAACTTTCTTTCCCTTTTTCTCTCTTCATCTTCTGATACTCTTATGATATAAATGTTATCAGGTTTAATAAATTGCTGAATTCCCTAAGTCTCCCTTCATGATCCCTGACCTTTGTTTCCCTCTCCTTTACAGCTTCATTATTTTCCATAATTTTATCTTCTATATTGGTAAATCACTACTCGGTCTCATCCATCCTTGTTTTTATGGCCTCTATTTGGATTTGCATCTCTGTTATAGTATTTTTTATATCAACCTGATTAGATTTTAGTTCTTTTATCTAAAGGGTTAGATAGAAGGGTTTCTATGTGTCTTCTATACGTGATTTCAAGCTTAGCTAGAATCCTTATAATCATTATTTTAAATTCTAGTTCAGAAATTTTACTTATATTTGCATTGACTAAATCCCTGGCCATTATTTCTTCCTCTTTTCTTTTGAGGTGAATTCTTCCATCTTGTCATTTTAGAGGAAGAAAACAAGATAGAATGAAATAAAAATTTAAAAAATTTTTACAAATCAAATAAAGGAAGCTAGATCCTAGGTGTGCTTTGGTCTGGCTGTTAAGAGAAACTTTATAGAGGGGCGCTTGAGTGGCTCAGTCAGTTAAGCATCTGGCTTCGGCTCAGGTCACGATATCACGGCTGGTGGGTTCCAGCCCCGCATCCGGCTCTGTGCTGACAGCTCAGAGCCTGGATCCTGCTTCAGATTTTGTGTCTCCCTCTCTTTCTGACCCTCCCCTGCTTGCACTGTCTTTCTCTGTCTCTCAAAAATAATAAAAAACATTTAAAATTTTAAAAAAGAGAGAAGCTTTATAGAAAAAAAAGAGAAGAGGGAGAGAAAAGAGAAAAAAAAAGAGAGAGAAAAAGAATGAAAATAAAATAATAGGGGCACCTGGGTGGCTCAGTCAGTTAAGCATCCGATCTTAGCTCAGGTCATGGTCTCATGGTTTGCGGGTCCAGGCCCCGCGTCCGGCTCTACGCTGACAGCTCAGAGCCTGGAGCCTGCTTTGGATTCTGTGTCTCCCTCTCTCCCTGCCCCTCCCCACTAATGCTCTCTCTCTCAAAAATAAGACATAAATAAATAAATAAATAAATAAATAATAAATATAATAAAAATGTTACAAACTAATCTTTTTATTAAGTGTCTTTCAGCTTTGATGTTAGTGATATCGTTCCTTGTTGAGACTGAGATTATGCATTTGGCAGGAAAACAGAGAAGTAATGTTGCCTCCTTGTCAGCGCATATTATTAGGAGACATCTAGGTTTGTTGGTTTGTCCTAAGATGTGGTTCCCGCATCTACCCACTATAAAGTTACTGTTTCTTTTTCTTTGTAATTAATGTGTAATTGGTGGGAAATACTTTACAATTGTTTATACAACTTCTTTATCATTAAATATTCATCTACCATTACAGCATCAAGATTATTTTTACTTGAAGTGATTATTGTACTGACAGTTGCCACTTGGTGAATTTTATATACTTAACAAGATGTGGCTTTGTTTCTGGAAAGTGTATTATTGCACTTCATTTCTACATTGTTTATTCTTCCCAGGTAGAAAGAAAACTAGTGGATTATTTTTGTCACCAGCAACACCAGCGTTATTATATGTCAACACATGAGATCAACTTTCATAATGTGATGGCCGATTTTCACTTTTTCAACCTCCACCATCTATGTATGTATGTAGCTTGCTCTCTAAGCTTTAGTTTCTTCACTTCAAATTGGAAATTATGATAACTCTGCAGAGTTTATGTGATAAAATAGTATACGTAAAATACTTAGCATTAAAGTTGGGAGAATAAAAGAATCTGGGGAAGAGTTTTTTGCTTAACATAAAAAGAACTAATTTTCTGTATTTAGAAGAGTTCTTATAAATCAGTAAGAAAAAAACCTTAAAGCCAAAAGGACAAGTTATGCAAACAGATAATTTACAGAAAAAAAATGTGCATGGCTGGCCAACCTGTAAAAAGTATACAAGTTTACTCACACTTACAGTGATATTCATTACAGTAACAAAGTATATTTTCACCCATCAGATTGGCACAAGTTTTAAAGTTTCCTAACACACACTGTCAGTGAGAATATGAGAAAACCAGCATTCTCAAAATCTGTAGGAGTGGATTTGCCTAGAGCTATTAAATTGCTGCCTCAAATTGTCTTTGATGCAGCGACACCACTTGTAGGAATTTTTCCTGGAGAGATATTCACACATATCAGCAAAAGTCAGGGTACTTTAAAAATTCAGATGTTCATACACAATGTTTATTATAGCAGAAGACCAAAAACTCTATAAATACCCATCAATGGGGGAATGTTTAGGTAAATTATGATACATGCCTATCAGGGAGTACAATATAGCCATCAAAAAGAAGGAAGTACGGACACTAATCCTCTCACACACTGCAGGGCTAATCAGCACACAGATGTTGAAAGGCAATTCAGCGGTATCTGTCATAATTGCAAATGTTTACGTAAACGTCCCCCAGAGGAGTGAGCCCATTAAACTATCCAATGCTATCCACCAAGAAAGAAGTAGTTCTAAGGCACGCTACAGAGTAAAAATCAAGTAATGGTGTGTGTATGTATTTATATTAAACTGCAACAAAGTATCTACACCTGAAGAGAAAGGTCTGAAAGGATGTGTACCAAAGTGATGCTTCTATAGACCACTCAAGAGACAGAGAATGGGGCTGTGGGGAGAAGACAAAAAAAGTGGACCTAATATTCATAGCATTTCATTTTGTAGGGGAAAAATACTTTTTCCCATTACTGATTTTGTAATTCAAAATTAATTTTCCACAGGTACCAGTGGCTCAGTCCGTTAAGTGTCCTACTCTTGATTTTGGTCATGATCTCACAGTCCATGAGTTCTAGCCCCACGTCAGGCTCTGCACTGACAGCACAGAGCCTGCTTGGGATTCTATCTCTCTCCCTCTCTTTCTGCCCCTCCCCTGCTTGCATGCTCTCTCTCTGTCAAAATAAATAAACTTAAAAAAATAATTTTCCAAAAACTATACCCAGAAAAAAAGATATCTTTAAGTGATATGGTAATATGCATGCCCAAATGCTTTGGATATAACCTCAGTTGTAGAGAGACAAGATAGAATTAATGGAGAGGCTTTGAACAGTGTGGGTATAGACTAAACATCATCTGAAAGAACATAGGAAATCTTCAAAGATGGGGATGGAACTGAGGTGCTGGCATAAGACAGAGGTTTATGTGAGGTGTTAGATATGTTAAATAACCTTACTGGACTCATTTCACAATATATCCATATACCACATCATTATATTGTACACCTGAAACTTACACAATGTTTTATTTTAATTATACCTCAGCAAAGCTTCAAGAAAAATATAAATTTAGGATTAAGCATAGTAGCTCCCAGGTAGAAAGCATAACGAATGATGTTAATGCATATCCCAGAAGATTCACCAATGGCTCTTAACACAGGAAGGGAAGGAGAGTATCGGAGTCTATAGGATAATTAGAGCCCTTTATTTAAGTAAGTCTGTGTCTATATGATCAAAGATTATTAATTATGGTCATTGTAATAGCAAAACAAACACATTTTCCAAAAATCAGGTACACATGGAAAGCTCCCAACATTACTCAGTGACATCAGCACATAATAGTTTTGTGACATTAGTCACCTTACCTCTCCTTCCCACATGTCAGTTGTCTTGTGGAACGGAGGCATGTGAAGTGATTAGCACGGGTTTGCCATGTTGTTCCTGCACAACAAATACTATTGCCACTAATGACTATATTGCATTTAAAGATTCTTTTCATAAATGCCATCCCCGTAACAACAAAATTTAAGGAAAGATACTTTTTGTGTTTTATTCTCAAGTGTGAGTTTTATCTCATCTTGAGATTGGCACTTTTTTTCCATTAAAATATATGTGATTTCATAGTGAAAATGAACAGTGCTTTAGGCGTATGCTTTTGCTACCAACTTCTACTTTTTGGTAACATGTTTATTTCATTTTTTGCAAACCATTTTCAAAGATGTTATTTTCCTTAGCCTACAAAGGTGCCAACATTTTCAAATGTATCTAGAATCACTTCTGATGCTTTTATTTACCTCAAACTGCGTATTGTTATCAATAATGATATTAAGCCTACAAATGACAGTTTCTTGCATTGATAGAAAGCCTGTTATCAATCAGCAAAAGAGTTTTCCATATTTGCAGCAATTCTGGGACATAAGCAAGTCTTTTCATAGCTCTTTCCCTTTTTCTGGTACCATAGAAAAAAAGGTTATTGCTGACATGGAATTGAAAACTGAGGAGGCAAATGCAAAGCTTAAAATTAATGGAAATATTTCAAACAGCTTCCTGAGGGAAATGTCTAAATCCAACTAAGAAAATTACACACTGCCATTGTAAAACTAAGTAGTCACTGTGAAAGCACTTGAAAGAAAGAAAGAAGGAAGGAAGGAAGGAAGGAAGGAAAGAAAGAAAGAAAGAAAGAGAGAGAGAGGAAGAGAGAGGAAGTCATTTCCAAGCAAATATTTGTGTTCATGCAGGAAATTAAATATTTTGTTTTTCATTCTCATCATGTACTAAAATATCTGATCATTTTCTACTTAAAATGTATGGAAAGCCAAACCATTAGATAAAACCAACATATAATAATTGATTAGTATTTTATTACTTTGTGTTTTCTGAGAATTGTTATCACTACTCAGTTTTGTCTGGACATAAGCAATAATATGAAAATATTTAAGTATGTTATGATCACTTGTTACTGAACTCTAAATGTCAAGTCCTCTTCAGCAAACTTATTCTGGGATACATGTTGGGAAGTTCATTTTGATCATGTATCTATGGATCAGAGAACAAACCATTTCTGTCTAAACTTGGCTTACCATAAATCTCTCTGATAAAGTGATCATGCACACACACACACACACACATAACACACATGTTGTTTTCTAACATGGTAACTATTCTTCTTAATATCCATTACTATAAATCATTGCATTTTCTCTTATGTTAACTTAAGTACTGACTATAATCCTTATTAAAATATAAATTCTAAGATGTAAACATAATGTCTACTATATTCACTAACACTTTCTATCACCTAGCACGGTGTCCTGGAATTTGCTAAAAGGCAATAAAAATCTTTGCAAAATATATTATAGACTAATCTTGAATACTATACAAAAGTAGCTCCAGTGCCTTAGCCCATATGTCTAATCCCTGACATTACATAGGTGATATATTGCTCTGTTGTTTTAATAGCCATGAATTTGGGGGGGAGAGCGAAAAAAAGTGCTTCTTTGAAATGCATATGGTTTTGCATTTTCATTGTCATGACTGCTGTCACACTTGTTACAGTACAGAAAAGGTATAGGTTAAAATAAAATAACGTAATTATAAGGTCTAGCATATCCATAAACTGAATCACCCATGATTCACCCTTCTCAGCTACATGTCCACAATTTAAATCTTGACAGTACTCAAGTCAGTTAAAACCATTTTAGTGACTCATTAAAGTATCCCTTTATTCATTGAGTCATCATTTATGTATCTTTCTCGGCTGAATCAATGATGAGAGAGGAGCTTCCTAATCATTCAGTGTGTACTATTCTCTGGCTCTTTAGTATCTAACCCCTGCTTCTGGTAGTTGCCACTCAACCCTGTAGTCCCCAGAGCAAGAGCTGCCCAACTCTCGCTAAGCTGCTCCTTTAAGAAAGCTGAGCTGGCTGAGGTCACAGTGCCCCCCTGCAGGTGTGTGCTCATGGTAGACTTAAGTCTGGGCAGTAAATCAAAGGCTTACATTCAGACTGTGTTTTAATTTTTTATTTTATTTTTTTAATAGTTTATTTTTGAGACAGAGACAGAGCACGAATTGGGGAGGGGCAGAGAGAGAGGGAGACACAGAATCTTAAACAGGCTCCAGGCTCTGAGCTCTCAGCACAGAGCCTGATGCAGGGCTCAAACCCACAGACTGTGAGATCATGACCTGAGCCAAAGTCGAACACTTAACCAACTGAGCCACCCAGGTGTCCCTCAGACTATGTTTTAGTATAGATCTTTTTAAAAAGAGAGCTGATTAATAAGTTATTTTCTACAGTTCAAAATTATATTAGAAATTCAATAATCAGTATTCAGTATTTCATGTCACATGTATATGTATATATCTTGATGGAATAAATATAGAAAAATGAATTATTATTGGAAAAATGCAGTTTGAGAAACAAAGAAGAGCATAATATATTATAGTTTTCAAGACAATAATAGAGAGGAGAGAGCTGGTACTTCAAAAAAGGAAAAATGGATTGAAGTTTACAACAGGAGACGATCGGAATGTTGTTAATTTAGGTTCCAATAACAAACATCAATATAAACTCGTTTAAAAATTCATTATCTGTCTCTAAAGAGGGCTGAAGGCTCCTGGCATTGCCCTTCCTGCTACCAGTGCACACAAATCCAGAGCACCCAAATCCAGACCTCTAATACTCTCTTCAAGTTTTAATCACCAAGGTAACAAATATAGATAGCACACAGCAACATTAAAATGTGCTATTAAGAATTACATGTATATCACTTTTTAAAAATTAAATAAAAACTTTAGAATACATGGAATCATTTATAAGCTAGGGCAAAAAGAAAACAGAGACAACCATTAGGTAGAAGAATTGAATAAAAGCAGAAAATATCAAATTATCAACATTTATTTGTTCAAAACAAAGAACTCATCTTTTAGAAAATTAAATGACTGTACAAATTCCTCACCGAATTTCCCAAAGATTTTGTAAATAATAATTTTATAGAACTGAGATGTCATGTTTGACTCTTTCACAACCAAAAAATATGAGTCAAATGATGGAGGGCATCTACTTAAATGCTACATCTTAAATACTATGCTTATTCTCCTAGATAATAAAATCCTACTTGCAAACACATTTTTTTTTCTTTTTGCATCTATGAAAGATAATGGTTAACTAACCTCGCATGGTACCCATTTCACAATATATGTTAATCATTGTGCTGCACACCTTCAACTTACACGGTGCTATATCTCAACTGTATCTCAAACTTTAAAAAACAAACCCTGGTTTTGAAGTAAATGTCCAAAATAAAGGGTATTTTTTAAAAACCTGGGGCTTCATGAATCTGAGCCCTTCACTACAGAATATTTAATCTCCACTTGGTTTGGGACATGCATCCCCAAGAGCCATTGTCCATGGTTGCTGCTAACCCTTTGATCAACTTTTAATGAGATTTCTAGTTTCCAGCTAGAAATCCAGCTCATCTCTTGGGTAAAGCACCAAAAAACAGGACATCGTTTCCACACCGCAAGATTATTTTCACTTCTTTCCCAACTGAGACTTAAGCCCTCCACACACACACACATACACACATGTAAACTCAGTGAAACTGGCTGAAGCCCAGGATGACTCGTGGTAGTGGGTGTTGTGGAGAATTCCCTGAATCCACACTGGGGTATAGGCTGACAGGGTGATTAAGTGTGATAATCTCCTATCTTGATGGTGCATTTCTGCTTTTATAGTTTTATTTATCCGCCTTACATAAGTTACTCAGTTGTTGTGTATTTTAGAAACTTACCACAGAACACAATAGGTTTATTATATGGCTTGTACATCAGGTCAAGTAATTAACAGTTCTCCCATGTTACCTTCTAACTTTCAATTATTTCTCTAACATTTCACCAACAAATTTAACAATTATACTTTGTGAGAACATTAAGCAACTTATACTAAAGAAAACAAGGGGAAAAGTAGTCTATCATTCATTTAGGAAACAACAGGGAAATAGCAATTAGAGTATGCTTTATCTCAAATTTGAGGTTCAGATAAAGACTTTTTAAATATAAGAATGCCCCAAATATTATATAGAACATACTAAAACCATTGTTTGTCTGAAATTCAAATTTGATTAGATGTCCTGTACTGTACCTGGCATCTCTGAATTAGTGTGAAGATTGGAATGAAACTGACATGACTCTATTATATAGGAATATTACACATATACTTGGAATACAAGAAACCTAATCTACACATTCAAAAATGCATTTTCCTAAGCAGAAATAGGAACTCTATGCACTTGTATACTGACATTTGAAAGTTTGGTGTTTTGGCTCCTTAACCATTAAAAGTGACTTGAGAAAATATCACCGGAGGATTATTATCACTACAATATCTGTTTATAGTGAAGATTCATTAAGGCAGAATGATAGCCTATTTTGTTGATTTTTGTGACAATTATACTTTATAATGTATTTAGATTACTAATAAAAATTTAAAAGTGGGAGGGGGGATACATAAAAGTAGTCAAAAAACATGTATCAAAGAAAAAACCCATCAATTTTTGTGGTTTTGATGATTATCATTGTACCTTTCTTGGTGCCAAAAGGTTTTAAGAACACCAAAGGTTTTAAGAAATCCAAATAACATGTTAGTTTCCTTATTTATATATTTTGCTCAAAACTATTATGAGCAGGGTATGAGTGTGAACAGATTTATTTAATCATCCTCGTACTGTGGAAATTCGGCTCAAAAGTTTGACATCCCTTGTAAAGACAGCTTTAATGTATACTATTTAGTTTATATTTGTGACCTTCTTTACTTCCTGCATGTAATGGATCTGCTAAATGTCTTGTTTGAAAAAGTAAAATATAAAGTTTCTTCTTGTTTGAGGAGGTTACAAGACTAGAAAGCCATGAAGGTTATTCACACTTGCCAAACTGATAAATTGGACTAAAGGGAAAACAGATCCTAAGTATAAGAATCAATTGATGTTTTCTACTAAGACAGTTGCCGTAATTATAATGTCATTCTTGATAGATTGACTCTTAATTCTCATCTATAACCTATCTAGTGTTTCCCCAAAGAAAACAAAACTGTTCATTGAACTGTGCATTTTGTTTAAAAAATTAGTTACATTACAGATTTGAACATCTATTTTATATACATAAATATGTTACTTAAAGAATATATTATGGCAATAATACTTTTATATTCACCAACAGTTTGTATAATATCTTAAATATTTTATAATAAATGTTTATTCTTATTTGCCTACTACTGTTTTATAAATCAAAGAGAGAGCTATTTTCTTTCATAATTAATGCCAAGTAGTACAAAATTAACATTTATGATGATAGTTAATTGTTAAGACTCTTAGCATCAAAATATTATTTGTTAATATCACCACCAAATATCAGAGAAGTACTTCTATTAATAGAATCTTTTCCATAACACACAGCTTTTTTAAAAAATCAGTTTCACTTAATAATGTTTTATTGAAGTCATGAACATTACTTTCATGGAAAGAGAAAATAACTGGCTGTATTGTAGTCAAAGATAAAAATTTTCTCTTTCAAAGGAAACTGGAATCTTGGAAAACTTGAATCTGCCACCTTGAGCTGGAGTTTCCCAATGCTTAAGGACTTTCCTGATGAGATTTGGTGGTAGTCAAAATAGTGTAAGCTTGAAAGCGTGTAAGTCCCCCATGGGGCCATGGACCACATGCTGAGGACTGCTGCTGTTGTAAAAGTTGATTTTAAGTGCATGCGTGTGTGTGTGTGCAAGTACGTGTGTGTGTGCATGTGTGTTTGGGTTTATTTAGTTTTGTGACCTACAAATATTTTTCTAATGCTCAAGAAGCATTTACTAAAATTGTTTCTATATTAGTATATAAAGTCTCAGTAAACACCAAACGACAAATATAATACAAGACCACATCTGTTCACCGGGAAACATTTAAGGTATTTTTTCAATACCTTGATTTCAAATAAAATCAACCTTAAGTAATTCAAAACAGTGAAAATATTTTAAGAGTACTAAATAACTTATAAATTAACTCTATCTAAATTGAATATAGACTGACTATAAAGACTATATGTATGTATATATATGTTGTTTCTTTAATGTGATATTTAATGTATATTTAGTATATGATTTCTTATGTTGTCTTTAATAACTGTTACCTTTATATATGCTACTTCACAAAGGTACACACAGAATGAAACTTAGAGCTCTAACTCTTTTAATCAACAAACAGAAATTACTGATTGGACATTTCATGTAAACCCTAAAAAAGATAAAAACTAAAACAAGTACCATTTTTAATAGTAATTAAACTAGTAGTGTTTATATTAAGATGGAAAGAATGTCAAACACTGGTAAGCTTAATAAAACAATTTATTCTGCTATATATTATTCAAATATTATGTCCTTGCAATATATATTTGATGAAGTTTCAAATTATTATTCAATTATGCCACAAAAATTTTGATAATTTTGAAAGAGACACTGACAGCATTTATGATAATAATAAGAGACAAATTAATGACATTACCAACAAAATGAGTAAACATTAAAAAATCAAGAATGTTTCTCAATTTCATTAACAGTCAAGTTTGTTCTCTAAGGCCTAGCTAAAGTACTAACAAGAAAGAGAATAATAGATATAAAGAGTTGAAATATGAGTGTAATTTTAGCATTATTCACATATGGTAATTTACCTGAAAATGACAGGAAACTACATTTTATGAAAGCAAAACCAATTCCAGGTAGCATCACCTACTAACCAGAAAGCAGAATGGTATATATATAAATTGGATAATATCATTTTAAGGAAATAAACACCCCTCTGTGTGGGTGTATTTATGTATGTGTTTGTCTATATTTGTATTAGCACAAGGAAATGGTTCTGAGAGGAGGCACACCAGATGATGAAACAGTACAGGGACAATGGAGAAACAGTACAGGGAAGGCTGGAGAAAACTGCAATGTTTTCTTCTTCATAAAAATTTATGTGAATTTTTGTTACAATGAAACACGTATTATGCTTTTAAACAGAAATTATTCTAAGGCATTCACCAAATAAAAACAAACATGTATATAAAAAACAAAAAGAGACTCAGAAAAACAGAGGAAAGGGGAACCTTTGTTGCTCAGTCGGTTGGGCATCTGACCTTGGCTCAGGTCATGATCTTGCAGTCTATGGGTTAAAGCCCCACGTTGGGCTCTGTGCTGACAGCTTAGAGCCTGGAGCCTACTTTAGATTCTGTGTCTCCCTCTCTCTTTGCTCCTGTCCTGTTCACATTCTGTCTCTCTTCCTCTCAAAAATAAATAAACTATATAAATTTTTTTTAAAAAAGAAAGAAAAACAGAGGGAAGATTCATGTACCAGAGTAGGAAACCCCAATATTACAAACATGGTATTTTGCCAATAAAATTGTCTCAGTTCAGGACTTGACAAAATTAGAGTAAGTACAAATTGGAATAGGAAAAAGAATGTCACCAAGAATTCTCTGGAGGAAGAAAAGTAAAGAGAGAAGACTTTCTCTGCAAATTATTAAGAAAGAATATCTTAAAATTTATTTTTAATTAAAAAGTGCATTAAAGTATAGTTTTAAGGTATCAGAATTGAAAGCCTACATTATACTAATTTATACTACAATATGACAATATTATAACATTTTAAACTGAACATAAAGCATTTGATTGTCAAATGATATTCAAATCAGAAATCTTAGTACAAAATTTCGCTAATTTCAAGAATACAAGCAATCGAGGGACACAGATACCCCTCAGTGAAGTTTGCAGATTATTTAAGACAACAAGGTGTGTTTATGTCACAAAACACCTGCCTTTCACATCAGAGTATCACTATATTGTATTCTCTGAAAAGTCATGTCTCATCAATCTAGAGTATAGGTTTATTTACCATAAGCAACCATATACCTGGAACACCCTTGAGGTGCTTTCTATAGATCAGGGCATTTCTCCTGGGAAGCGTCATTTGCCCATTTAACAGGATGTCATTTATTTATGGTGAAATTAGATGGGCTCATCCTTCTTTCCCTGGAAGCACGTCTCCCAACTCCTTAGTCAGAAAAGAAGTGGGTTACACACTCACTGTTTTAATTCTTTGCTCAAGATTTTTCTAGGTGACCTTTCTGCACATCAGCTAATTTCAGCTTTCTCATGCCATGCCAATCTCTAGAAAATAGCCCTTCTTATCTAATAGTAGGGAACTTCAAGAATATCCTAGACCACAAAGCAGAAGTAGACCAAATTTTATGACATAGCCTCAAAAATCACATAGTATCAATTTTACTGTACTTTATTGCTTATAATAGTAAAAATATCTGAATCAATACTTTTTAAAAGTTTCACCCAGTTGCAAGAGGAAGGGATAGAGAATAATCATTGTGACCGACCATTGTGACCAAAATATAACCCCCGCATCCCACCCCATGTCTAAAATAAATTACAACCTTTCCACGTTGTTATATAATATGGACACAGTCATAAAACAATCATTATAGCTACCACACTAAGAATAAATATTACCCTTCATAAGAATTTCTGTGATTAGCCAGGCACCGTGGCGCGCGCCTGTAAGTCCCAGCTACTCGGGAGGCTGAGGCAGGAGGACAACTTGAGCCCAGGAGTTCTGGGCTGTAGTGCGCTATGCCCATCGGGTGTCCGCACTAAGTTTGGCATCAATATGGTGACCTCCCGGGAGCGGGGGACCACCAGGTTGCCTAAGGAGGGGTGAACCGGCCCAGGTTGGAAACGGAGCAGGTCAAGAATTTCTGTGATTATGTGATAAATTTTTAGCCTGCTAGTAACCACCATTTAAAAAAAAAACCCTGGCGATACCAATGGGCAAAGCACTGTAAAGATTGCTATGGTTATTGGACTTTTCCAAAGAGACCAAAAGGACTTTTCTACTCATGATCTCTTATTTATTAAAATAGTCTACATTCTCTGCCCTGCAAAATGAATATGAATTTTTCCATACTACAAGCAAATATTGTTTTTGCCAAAACTTTAATTTACCTTTTGCCAAATACCACAGTCTGACTTTAAAAGGCGGGAACAAAACTCCCCACAAGATGATGAAGTAGGGAGCCCCGCACTTTTTTGCCTGCCCACATCTCCAAAACCAGGAAGGACTGAAGCCATAAGACACTGAACAGCAAGAGTCTGGGAGGAAAAGAGACAGGGTCCACTAAGAAGACAGCCTCATAGATGCCTGATTGCCAACTGGGGAAGATAAAAATGGGCCAGGAACCAAAGGCATGGTGGGGAGGGAGCCACCTCCGTGGAGAGCCCTCCGTGGAGAGCTGTGGAGAGACAAGGGGAAGAAAAAGAGCAGTTGAAACTGCTATAAACCGTCTCTGGAGAAGAGAAAAACCTCGGCCTGGGATGGAGAGGGATCCTATTATCCCATCTGTAACCACAGGGTGTTGGAGAGCGATTTTTTTCTCTAGCTGTGGTGCTTTCCTTGGGCTGCGTGCCCTGTTCCCAGGTGGCTCCAGGAGAAACTGCTCCCCTACTCCCCCTACTCAATCCCCGCCTAGGAAGCCTCCAGGCCTGCAGGAGTACATTTCAGACAGTATCATTAAGGTGCATAGACTAAGATCTGGAAATGAGGTGGGATTTGGGAAATACAACTCGGCCCACCTTGGATACACCTGCTGCACAGGGAGATAGGACCCAAAAGAATGAGGTGCAACACTTGGTCTGAGAAGGGACTGGGGTGCCGCCATTTATCTATCCACGACCACCAAGGAGGGAGGGACCTCAGGGAGCGGCCATGGGACCTGTAGTGGAGGAGGTGAGACCTGCCTACACCAAATCATGTCCATCCGCACTGGAGAGCTGCCTTTTTTTTTTTTTTCCTGGAGCCTAGGCAAGACCGACATTGATGTATTGCCATGAATAACTCTAGGTCAGTTCTTGCTATTCAGATATATTTTCCCTTATCTCATTCTTATATCTTCCCTCCACTGGACTGGGCACTCTGGTCATTGTTTTGCTTAAACAATCACATTTAATCCATTCTCTTGATGCATATTTTACCTCCAGTGCTACCTTTCTTTCTCTCTCTGGAATAATCACACTAGATAGTTTCTTTGGTTAACAATATCTTTGTTTGTTTGTTTGTTTTTCCTTCTCGCATCCTACCCTATTCTCCTTTCTCTCTCTCTGAATTAAGCCTTTTAGTCTCTCTGCCTGGTCCATGTTCAATTTTGCTTCCTCCCCACCCGTCACTTCTCTCTTTGTATATGCTCTTCCATCAGCACTGCCTCTACCCTGCTCTTTATTTGTAGCTGAGATTTCTGGTTTTATGCTTTTAGACTGTCCTTTGTCTTTTGTTGTTCCCCCCCCATCTTTTTTCTTTTTTCTCCCGCTTCTGGTTTGCTGTTTGTTTGACTTGTCTGTGCGCTTGTGTGCTTTTGTTCCGTGTGTATTTGTCTGTCTGTTTTCCTTTTTGGGGCTACTCAAGAGACAAGCCAAAGTACACATGGTAGAGAGTCCCAAATTTCAATACGAGTAGGGAAATAAAATAACCAAAGGCACAAAAATAGAGACCAAGGGACACCATTAAAAGAACACCTCCTAAATGGACAGGCTCTGGACACTCAATGAGCCTCCTTTAATATAGCAATACTCACAGGTGCAGAGTGCATAACAAACTTTTAAAACTGACAAGAGACAGAAAGCTAGCCAAAATGATGAAATGAAAAAACTCTCCTCTAAAGAAATTCCAGGAAGAAGTCACAGCTACAGAATTGCTCAAAACACATATAAGCAACATAATAGAGCAAGAATTTAGAACAAGTGTTATAAAATTGATCACTGGGCTTGAAAATGCATGGAAGATATCAGCAAAACTATTGTCATAAAGACTATGGACCTTAAAAAATAGTTGTAATGAATAAAAAATTATATAAATGAGGTGAATAATAAAATCGAGGCAGCCACTGCACAGACTGAAGAGGCAGAGACAAGAATAGGTGAATTAGAAGATAAAATTATATAAAAAGAGAAAGCCAAGGAAAAGAGAGAAATTGATGCAGGAGCACAAAAGGAGAATTCGAGAACAGAGTGATACAATCAAATGGAACAATATACTTATCATAGGAATCCCTGAAGAAGAAGAAAGAGAGAAAGACGCTGAAGGGGTACTTGAACAAATTAAAACTGAGAACTACCCCAATCTGGAGAAGGAAACTGACATTGGAATCCAAGAGGCACAGAGAACTCCCCTCAGATGTAACTTGAATCGATCTTTGGCACGACATATGGTAGTGAAACTGGCAAAATATGAGGATAAAGAGAGAATTCTGAAAGCAGCTAGGAATAAAAGGGCCCTAACATGCAAAGGGAAACCTATCAGAGTAGTTACAGACCTATCTACTGAAACTTGGCAGGCCAAAAATGAATGGCAAGAAATCTTCAATGTGATGAACAGAAAAAATATGCAGCCAAGAATCCTTTATCCAGCAAACCTGTCGTTCAGAATAGAAGGAGAGACAAAGGTTTCCCAAATAAAAAAAAAATTGAAAGAATTCATCACCACTTAACCAGCCCTACAAGAAATCCTAAGAAGGACTCTATGAGGGAAATTTTGCAAGGAACTCAAGGTACCAGAGACACCACTACAAACATGAACCCTATAGAGAACACAATGACTCTAAACCCATATTTTTCGGGGCTCCTGGGTGGCTCAGTCAGTTAAGCATCCGGCTTCAGCTCAGGTCATGATCTTACGGTACGTGGGTTCGAGCCCTGCATTGGGCTCTGTGCTGTCAGCTAGCTCAGAGCCTGGAGCCTGCTTCAGATTCTGTTTCCTTCTCTCTCTGACCCTCCCCTGCTCATGCTCTCTCTCTCTCTCTCTCTCTCTCTCTCTCTCTCTCTCTCTCTCTCTCAAAAATAAATAAAAAACATTAAAAAAATTTTAAACCCTTATTTTTCAATAATAACACTGAATATAAATGGACTGAATGCTCCAATAAAAAGACATAGGATAGAAGAATGGATAAAAACATAAAATCCATCTATTTGCTGCCTACAAGAGGCTCCTTTTAGACCTGAAGACACCTTCAGATTGAAAGTAAGGGGATGGAGAAATATCTATCATGCGACTGGTAGTCAATAGAAAGCCAGAGTAGCCATACTTACATCAGACAAACTGGACTTTAAAGTAAAGGCAGTAACAAGAGATGAAGGGCATTATATAATAATTACAGGGTCTCTCCATCAGGTGGAGCTAATTATAAACATCTATGCACCAAATTCGGAAGCACCCAAATACATAAAACAGTTAATCACAAACAGAAGCAATCTTATTGATAAGAATGTGCAAATTGAAGGGGATTTTAATACTCCACTTACAGCAATGGACAGATCAACTAGACAGAAAATCACTAAGGAAATAATGGACCTGAACGACACATTGTAATAGATGAATTTGACAGTTATATTTATAACTCTACATCCTAAGACTATGGAATTCACTATCTTCTAGAGTGCTCATGGTACATTCTCCAAGATATACCACATAC
>PJEM01017901.1:0-20406 GCA_004023845.1 Helogale parvula
TTTTTTTTTTTTTTTTTTAACCAGAGCCCAGGGCAAGACCAGCCATGAGGCATTGCCATGATTAACTCTAGATCAATCCTTGCTATTCAGATATATTCTCCCTTATTTCAGTCTTCTCTCTCCCCTCTGCTGGAACGCGCATTCTGGTTACAGGTTTGCTTTAACAGTCACATTTAACCCATTTTCTTGATGCATATACTACACCTCCATCGTTACCATCCTTTCTCTCTGGAATAAGCAGACTATATAGTTTCTCTGGGTAAGACTATCTTCATCTTTCTCCTCACCTCCCACCATATTCTTTTTCTCTCTCTGAATTAAGCCTTTTAGTCCCTCTGTTTGGTTAATGTTCAATTTCTCCTTCCACCCACTCTTGTCATTTCTCTCTTTGTATATGGTCTTCCATCAGCACAGCCTCCAACTGGCTCTTTACTTTTAGCTGGGATTTCTGGTGTTATGCTTTTATATGCTCTTTGTATTTTGTTGTTTTTCTTTTATTTATTTTTTTCTTTTGGTTTGCTTGTTTCTTTGTGCTTTTGCGTGCTTCTGTTCCCTGTTTATCCATCTATTTTCCTTTCCAGGGCTAACTCAAGAAACAAGTCAAAGTACACATGGTGGAGAGTCCCAAATATCACTATGAGTAAGGAAATAAAATAATCAAAGGCAGAAGAAGAGAGACCAAGAGACACCATTAAAAGAACACTTCCAAGACAAACAGGCCCTGGACAATGAGCCTCCTTTAATATAGCAGAACTCGCCGGTACAGAGTGCATTTAAACTTAAAATTTTTAAGCTTTTAAACTTAAAAGAGACAGAAAGCTAGCCAAAATAAGAAAGCTGAAGAACTCTCCTCTAAAGAAATTCCAGGAAGAAATGACAGCTAAATAATTGCTCAAAAACAGACATAAGCAACATAAGGGACCAAGAATTTAGAACAATAGTCATAAAATTAATCACTGGGCTTGAAAACCCCCTGGGAGACACCAGTGAAGCTACTGTTACAAATATTATGGACCTTAAAAATGGTTGTGATGAATTAAAAATGCTATAAATGAGGTGCATAATAAAATGGAGGTGGTCACTGCACGATTGAAGAGGCAAGGAGGAAAATAGGTGAATTAGAAAACACAATTATAGAAAAAGAGGAAGCTGAGAAAAAGAGAGAAATTGATCCACGAGAATGAAAGGAGGATCCGAGAACCAAGTGATGCAATCAAACAAAATAATATCCATTTCATAGAAATTCCAGAATAAGAAGACAGATAGAAAGGGGCTAAACAAATTATAGCGCTGAACTTCCCCATGTGAGGAAGGAAACAGACATTAAAATCCAATAGGCATAGAGAGCTCCCCTAAGGTGTAATTTAAATTGATCTGTTCCACAACATACCATAGTGAAACTGGAAAAATAGAAGGATAAAGAGATATTCTGGAAGCAGCAAGGGATAAAAGGGCCCTAACATACAAAGGGAAACCTATCAGAGTGGTTACAGACCTATATAACAAACCTTGGATGGCCAGAAAGGAATGGCAGGAAATCTTCAATGTGATGAGTAAAAAATTATGCAGCCAAGAATCCTTAATCCAGCGAGCCAGTCATTAAAAATAGCAGGAGAGATAAAGGTTTTTCCCAAATAAATGAAAATTGAGAGAATTCACCACCAAACAAGCCCTACAAGAAATCCTAAGAGGGACCCTATGAGACAAATGTAGCAAGGAATATAAGACACCAGAGATATCATTACAAACATGAAATCTACAGAGAACAAAATGAGTCTATTTTTCAATAATAACACTGAATGTAAATGGACTGAATGCTCCATACAATGACACAGGGTAGCAGAATGGATAAAAAAAAAAAAATCCATCTATTTGCTGTCTACAAGAGACTCATCTTAGACCTGAAGACACCTTCAGATTGAAAGTAAGGGGATGGAGAAATATCTATCATGCAACTGAAGTCGAAAGAAAGCCAGATTAGCCATACTTATATCAGACAAACTGGACTTTAAAGTAAAGGCAGTCACAAAAGATGAAGAAGGACATTATATAATAATTACAGGGTCTCTACCTCAGGAAGGGCTAACAATTATAAATATCTATGCACCGAAAACAGGAGCATCCAAATACATAAAAAATCACAAACATAAACAACCTTATTGATAAGAATGTGCTTATCACAGGAGATTTTAATACTCCATTTAAAGCAATAAATAGGTCACAGATAGAAAATCACAATTTACCTGAACGACACATTGGAACAGACAGAATTAATAGATATATTTAGAACTCTGCATCCTGAAGCTAGGAAATTCACCTTCTTCTCGAGTGCGGAGGCATATTCGAATGGCACATTCGCCAATATAGATCACATACTGGGTCATAAAACAGCCCTCCACAAATACAAACAAATTGAGATCATACCATGCACACTTTCAGATCACAATGCTATGGAGCTTGAAATCAATCACAGGAAAATGTCTGGAAAACCTCTGAAAAGTTCCGAAAATGTCTGGAAAACCTACTGAAGAATGATTGGGCCAATCAAGCAGTTAGAGAAGAAATTAAAAAATATATGGAAACAAATGAAAACAAAAATACAACAATCCAAACTCTTTGGGATGCAGCAAAGGCAGTCCTAAGAGGAAAGTATACTGCAATCCAGGCCTATTTCCACAAACTAGAAAAAGCACAAATTCAAAATCTAACAGAGCACCTAAGGAAACTAGAAGGGGAGCAACAAGAGCACCTCAGACCCATTAGAAGAAGAGAAATAATAAAGATCGAGGCAGAAATAAACAGTACAGAATCCACAAAAACAGCTGAACAGATCAATGAAAACAAGAGTTGGCTCTTTGAAAAAATAAACAGAATTGATAAAACTCTACTCAGGCTCCTCAGGGGGGGGAAAAAAAAAAAGGACAACACCCAAATAGACAAAATCATGAATGAAAATGGATCTATTCTGTGGTGCAGTTTAAGATTAAGAGGCATCCACCACTTAGTAAACTAATGAAAGCCTATTGTGAACAACAGGGTTTGTCAATTAGGCAGATCAGATTCCGATTGATGGGCAACCAATAAATGAAACAGACACACCCTCACAGTTGGAAATGGAGCATGAGGTTACAATTGATGTGTTCCAGCAGCAGACTGGAGGTGTCTACTAAAAAGGGAACCTACTACTTTACTCTAGAACTCTGTTCCTCCAGACCAAGAAGACATTCTCAACTAAAAACCGCAATTTGGTTCCACCACATCCTGACTACTACAGTATAGTTTTCTCTATTCTTTCATTTTCCCCTTCTTCATTCCTTTACTGTACATAAAGTAACTGTGTATGTGCAAAAGCATTTTGCACTTTTTTAAAACTAAATGGCCAATGGTATGTTTTGATCAACATCAAATGGAGATGGGATGGGGGGAAATACTGGTTTTGTGAAAACACCCCCTTTCTCCATTAGTGGCATGCTCATTTAGCTCTTATCTTTATATTCCCGTAAGTTATTTTGCTCTCACTGTTTAACAACAACAACAACAAAAGAACAACATAAAAATCCTTGCATACCTTCATAGCTTGTTCGATTGGAGAATTTTAATGTTTTTCATTTATCATTGTAAAACCAAGGACAATTTTGTAACTTTTTTGTATGTAACTGTTACATGTAGGGCAATCTGTTTTTAAGTAGGGATAAATTACTCTAAAAGAAATTAATCCTAGATAGTTTTCCCTTCAAGTCAAGCGTCTTGTGGTTTAAATAAACTTCTTGTTTAAAATGAAAAAAAAAATGAATACAGATGCAAAAATACTCAACAAGATACTAGCAAATCGAAATCAACAGCATATAAAAAGAATTATCCATCATGATCAAGCGGATTCATTCCTGGGTTACAGGGCTAATTCAATATTCACAAATCCGGGGGGGGGGGGTGGGTGGCTCAGTTGGTTAGGCCTCCGACTTTGGCTCAGGCCATGATCTCATGCTTGTGGGTTTGAACCCCGCATCAGGCTCTGTGCTGATAAGCTCGGAGCCTGGAGCCTCCTTCTGATTATGTGTCTCCCTCTCTCTCTCTCTCTCTCTCTGCAACTTCCCTTCTCATGCTCGGTCTCTCTCTGTATCAGAAATAAATAAAACATTTAAAAAATTGAAAAAAAATATTCGCAAATCCATCAATGTGACACATCACATTAACAAAAGATAAAAACCATGTGATACTGTAAATAGATGCAGAAAAAGCATTAAAAAATACAGCATTATTTCTTAATAAAAACCCTTGAGAAAGTCAGGATAGAAAGAACCAATTTAAACATTATAAAAGCAATTTATGAAAAGCCCACAGCTAATATCGTCCTCAATGGGGAAAAATCTGAGCACTTTCCCCCTGAGATCAGGAACACAACAAGGATGTCCACTCTCACCACTGTTGTTTAACATAATGCTGGAAGTCCTAGCATCAGCAATCGGACAAAAAAAAAAGAAAATAAAAGGCATTAGAATTGGCAAAGAAGAAGTCAAACTACCACTTTTCACAGATGACATGATACTCTACATGGAAAACCCAATCAATTCCACCAGAAGCCTTCTAGAATTGATCCATGAATTCAGTAAAGTTGTAGGGTACAAAATCAACATACAGAAATTGGTTGCATTCCTATACACCAACAATGAAGCAGCGGAAAGAAAAATCAAGAAACTGATCCCATTCACAATTCCATGAAAAGCCATAAAATACCTAGGAATAAACCTAACCAAAGATGTAAAAGATATGTATGATGAAACTATAGAAAGCTTATGAAAAAAATGGAAGAAGAAACCAAGAAATGGAAAAACATTCCATGCTCATGGATAGGAAGAAAAAACATTGTTAAAATGTCATTATTACCCAAAGCAACCTACACATTCAATGCAATCCCCATCAAAATTGCACCAGCATTCTTCTCAATGCTGGAACAAATTATCCTAAAATTTATATGGAACCACAAAAAAAAAACCCGAATAGCCAAAGTAATATTGAAGAAGAAAACCAAGATGGGAGGCATCACAATCTCAGACTTTAGCCTCTACTACAAAGCTGTCATCATCAAGGCAGTATGGTATTGGCAGAAAAACAGACACATAGACCAACGGAATAGACTGGAGAACCCAGAACTGGACCCACAAATACATGGCCAAATAATCTTTGACAAAGCAGGAAAGAGTATCCAATATAAAAAAAGAAAATCTCTTTAGCAGGTGGTGTTGGGACAACTGGATAGCAACATGCAGAAGAAAGAAACTAGACCACTTTCTTACACCATACACAAAAGTAAACTCAAAATGGATGAAGGACCTGGAAGAGAGATAGGAAACCATCTAAACCCTAGAGGAGAAAGCAAGAAACAGCTTCCTTGACCTCAGTTGCAGCAATTTCCTACTTGACACATCCGGGAAGGCAAAGGTATCAAGAGAATAAATAAACTATTGAGACCTCTTCAAGATAAAAAGCTTCTGCATTGCAAAGGAAACAATCAAGAAAACTAATAGGCAACCGATAGAATGGGAAAAGATAGTTGCAGTTGGCATATCGGATAAAGGGCTAGTATCCAAAATTTAGAAGGAACTCACCAAACTCCAGCCCCAAAAACAAATAACCAGTGAAGAAATGGGCAGAAGGCATGAATAGACACTTCTCCAAAAAGGACATCAAGATGGCCAACAGACACATCAAATGATGCTCAGCATCAATCATTATCAGGGAAACACAAATCAAAACCACACTGAGATACCACCTCACACCAGTCAGACTGGCTAAAATGAACACATCAAGAGACTCTAATGCTGGCAGGATGTGGAGAAATGGGCACCTTCCTACACTGCTGGTAGGAATGTAAACGTGCAGCTGCTCTGGAAAACTGCATGGCGATTCCTCAAAAAATTAACAATAAAACTCTCCTATGTCCAAGCAAGAACACTGCTAGGAATTTACCCCAGGGGTACAGGAGTGCTGATTGACGCACACGTACCCCAATATTCATAGCAGCACTTTCAACAATAGCCAAATCATGGAAAGTGCCAAAATGTCCATCAGCTGATGAAGATCAAGAAGATGTGATTTATGTATACAATGGAATATTACATGGCAATGAGAAAGAATGAATGAAATCTGGCCATTTATAGCAATGTGGATGGAAATCGAGGGTGTTACACTAAGTGAAGTCAGGCAGAGAAGGACAGATACACTATTATTTCACTTATAAGTGGAACAAGAGAAACTTAACAGAGGGCCATGGGGGAGGGGAAGGTGAATAGTTAGGGAGAGGGAGCGAGGCAAACCATAAGGGATTCTTGAATACTGAGCACAAACTGAGGGCTGTTGGGGGTGGAGGAGAGGAGAAGGGGTGTGATGGGCATGGAGGAGGGCACTTGTTGGGATGAGCACTGGGTGCTATATGGACACCAACTTCAGAATAAACTATAAAAGTAAAAATAATAAATAAAAAATAACAATGAACAAAAAAATAAAATAAAATAAAAAACAAAGAGATGTATAGACACTGATGAGGAGAATGAACTAAATGCCTTTGTTACACAAACAAAAACAGAAACAAAAAAGCGAGAGGAGGAGGGAGGGAGGGAGATCTACAGAGAACAATGACCTCTATGTGTTAAAAAATCCCTCAGTTTTTTGATGAATCAGAATTAGAAACCATCACTTCTAATATTTCCCAGTTCAAAGATTTAAGAAATCTGAGAGAATATTTTAAAACAATAAAGTTTACTTTAGGATTAAAATAAGTGGATTAAAATGAGGATTAAAATAAGTTTATGACATAAACTATTTTATTTTGAATTAATTTATGTAATAACATAGGCGACATACATATGATATTAACACTTTTATATTTACTACTTCAAAAATTATTTTCAGTATTATTCAACCTCCTCAGATTTATTCCTCTCCTCCTGAAACAATTAGTCTGAATTTCCTGAAAATAATTCCCTTGCTTTCCTCAACTATTTCCATTACTGTTTTAATTGTTAAGAGTTGAATAATTATTTACCTGGTAGGAAAAGTGCCTCTGTCTTTTTCATTTTCCTAAATTGTGTTACCTATTTATTCTTTGTTTTCCATAAGAATTTTAGATTACCTTTTAAATTAAATTTAAAAATCTGTTGAGTGGTACCTGTGTGGTGCAGTAGGTTAACCTTCTAACTCTTGACTTCAGCTCAGGTCATCTCAGGGACACTGGATGGAGCTCGGCTGGGCATGGAGTCTGGTCAAGATTATCAGTCTCTCTTTTTCTTTCCTGTGCATGCGCTCTCTCTCTCTCTCTCTCTCTCTCTCTCTCTCTCTCTCCCCCTCTCCCTCCCTCTCTCTCTATCCCTTCCACATAGTCATGTGTTCTTTCTCAAATACAATAAAAAACAAAGCCCTATTGAGATTTTAATTATATTAAACCTATAGATCAATTTGCTGAGAGTTCATTACCTTTACATTGGGCCATCCTATCCTTAAATGTGTTTTATTTCTCCATTGATTTATACATTTTTAAGTGCTTAACCTTTGTATTTTTCCAGAAAATGGCACTATAGTCCTTATACTCTCATTAATATGGTGAGTTCTTCCTAAATTGTATTTGTTGCCAATATAGAGAAATTCAACTTTGAATACTAAGTTTATCTAGCATTCTTCCTAAACAGGCTATTTGACTAATTATTTGTTTAAAAGTTTAGTTTTCTATTTAGACCACTATATAACCTGCAAGTAATGCAAATTTTGTGTTCCATGTCCAAATCTTATAGCTTTTGTGTCTTTTGCTTTTCTTATGGTGCTTTTCAGAATCTACGAAACAATGTTGAATAGAGGTAGTGATAGAACAGATTTTGTCTCATTCCTGATTTTAAAGTGAAAGTTTTTACTATTTAACATGACATTTTCTATAGGGTTTTGTTATAGAAATTCTTCTGGGTCAGATATTTTTCTTCTGAATTCACTGGATTTTGTTTTCATAAACCACTAATGGGCTTTCATACTTTTCATTTTTCCCTTTCTATTGAAGTGGTCATATAATTTTTCTCTTTTAATCAGCTTGAATAGAATAGATTATCTACTGTTAAATCATACTTGCATTCCTGGGATAAATTTAACTCAGTCATGATATGTTCTTTTTACACATTAGTGGATGCTATTTAATATCATATTTACTGATTTCAATCTATGCACATAAGTGAGCATGGCCTAAAACTTTCTTGCTTATTTCCCTGGTCTGGTTTGGATATTAAAATTATACCAGTTCCATAAATAGGTTGAAGAGTATATCCTCTTTTTCTGTTATCTGCAAAAATAATACAGGATGGGTCTTCCTAGGGTTCGTGTTCTATAGCAAGCTCCACTACAAAGTCTCATTTTTGGAGGTCCCTGGTCCTTTTCTCTTGTGGCCTGAATACAGCTACAATTAAAACTCTAGTCTTTAGAAATTAGCACATGTCCCCAGGGCAGTGGATACTTTATGTTTGTTTGTCTGTCTGGATTTGCACTCCAGGTCATTATGAGGACTTCCCTTATTTTCTTGCAAGCTCAGCCATATATTTAAGAGGTTTATTTTAAATTTTTATTTAGGAAATGAGTATGTATCATACCTTTAGTTGAGAGGAAGATAAAACTTGACTCTTTCATAGAAGAGCTTTCTAAACTTGAAACATCATCTGTTTGAATGGCTATAGGGAAATATTCAAAGAATTGGTGAACATAGGATGAAACAAAGAAGATGGCCATGCCTATGAAGTACTGTGTGAAAGAGGGAGAGCAGGGTGGCAGTAATTAGACAAAATAAGATGCAACAGTGGTACAGCAAGCTCTGTAGCCCATTTTTATTAATTCAGCTTCTGACTTATTTCTCTTGGCATAATACCCTGTAAGTCCATCCATGCTTTGTAAATGGCAAGATCTCATTCTTATTATGCCTGAATTATATTCCATTGTTTGTGCATGAAAGTATGCATGTGTGTGTGTAGACATATAGACACACACACACCTTCTTTATCCATTCATATATTGATGAACACATGGTCTGTTTCCATATCTTGGCTGTTGTAAATAATGCTACAGTAAATACAGAAGTGTATATATCTTTCTGAATTAGTGTTCTTGTTTTCTTTGGGAAAATACACACTGGTAGAATTACTGAATCATATGGCACTTCTATTTTTAATTTTTTGAGGAACCTCCATACTTGTTTCCACAGTGTCTGTACCAGTTTATATTCCCACCAAAAGTGCATGAGGGTTCCTTTTCTTCCATATCCTTGCTAACACTTGTTATTTCTTGTCTTTTGATTCTAACCATTCTGACAGGTGTGAGGTGATTTCTCATCATGGTATTGATTTGCATTTACCTGATGATGAGTGATATTGAGCATCTTTTCTTGAGTATCTGATGACCATCTGTATGATCTCTTTGGAAAAACATCTATTCGGGCCCCTGCTAATTTTTTCATTGGATATTTTTTGGTGGTGAATTTTAAGAGTGCTTTGTATATTTTTGATATTAACCTCTTATCAGGTATGTCATTTGCAAATATCTTCTCCCATTCAGGAGACTGCCTTTGTGTTTCATTGATGTTTCCTTTGCTGTGAAAAAGCTTCTTGTTTTGGTGTCGTCCCAATAGTTTCTTTTTGCTTTTGTTTTCTTGCCTTAGGAAACATATCTAGAAAAACACTTGCTATGGCTGATGTCAAAAAAAATTACTGCATATTTTCCCCTCTATAAGCCTTATGGTTCCAGCTCTCACATTTAGGTCTTAATCCATTGAGCTTATTCATGTGTATGGTAGAAGATGTGGTCACATCTTATTCTTTTGCATGGGGCTGTCCAATTTTTCCAGCACCATTTACCGAAGAGACAATCTTTTCCCCCTTGTATATTCTTTTACCCTTGAGGAAAAAAAAATGCCTATAGATTAAGATGTAAAGTTTCCATGGGCTCTAAATTCTGGACCATCGTCCAAAATGTTTGTTGAGAGTCAAGAGCACCGAGAGGCATTCCAGTAAGTGATATGAAATAGATCCCAGAGGATGACCTTGACTAAATTTTAATGTAGCAAAATGATACCTCCTTTAAAAGAATAGAAAATCAGCACTCCTGGGTGCCTCAGCAGGTTAGGCATCTAACTTTGGCTCAGGTCATGATCTCACAGTTTATGAATTTGAGCCCCAGATTGAGCTCTCTACCGTCAGCACAGAGTCTGCTTCAGGTCCTCTTTCTTGTTCTCTTTCTGGCCCTACCCTGCCCGTTCACACACACTTTCTCTCAAAAATAAGCATTAAAAAAGTCAACCTCAGTTTACTCTAGAACAACAGGCTAATTTGAGCAATTTAAACCAACTGCAACAAGTTGCACTCTTTATGGTCATCAGCACTGTATGCTTTACTTTCCTGAAACATTCTCATACTTTGACACTTAATACCACATTGATAAACATCCCTGAAAAGAAAGTAGAAATACAATGATAACAGATTGATTTGCTATGAGTATGGAGACTGAAGAGCAAGTAGTAGAGAATCTTGAATAATCAGAGGAGCTTGGGTTATGTAAAGTTTGACTCATTTTGTAGCTGTGAATCTTCATGATATTAATGTTATATCTATTGACGTATCTGTGGAATACAAATGGCTACTTCTGTTCTCCATCCAATATCCTTTCTCTGGTCAAAAATTACAAAGTTGGCTACTTAACAATATTCACTAAATGAACTGGTATACTCATGGCTCTCTTCAAAATCATTGTCATTTATTATCCACTGGTTCAAAATTAAAGATGCAGTGGAATGGCAGCTTGGGATAATGATGTTTGGATTGTTAAAAACGATCAAATGACTATTCTCCATACCGACATTTTGTCTGGTAGCCAGGCTTCTATTTAGACAGTAACGTAGAACATGAACTTGCTTCCTAATTTGGGCACAGCCTTCTTCTTTTTCCAGCAGGGTTGTGTATGGAGTAGTTAAAAACTGGAGAACAATCAAGAAGGAAGTTCTGCTTCTCATTATAAGTTCAGTTTCAAAAATTTTGAGAGAATAAAATCGTAAGCATATGCACATAAAACTCTCACTTATCCTAATAGGCTAAGTAAACTCAAAATTCTATACATGCAATGCCAGTAGAGGATAGAAATTTTTGATTCAGGATAATAGATTACATAGAATGCAATTTTAAATTATGAATTCTATCATCAGTTTCTGTTTGTTTTTTGAAAATTTTTGTTTGATGGTTTCTTCTTTCATATTTCTCAATAAATATGTTCAACGTTAAAGTTACTTTAAAAATATTTTACCGAATCTCATGAGCAGAACCACACTCAGAGCTACTCAGTGTCTGTGAGGACATGCATGCCTATGGACCTAGTTTGGGGCTTACTAATCAGAAATGTCCTCTCTCCAAAATATGAGAGTATATGAATGGCTTCTGTTCCTAGGCAGCATTCCACTCCACACCCGATACCTGCCTCCCAGCATCCAATGATAAATGCACCTCATGGATTTTACGCAGGCTGCACATTGTAATTTCACAAACTTCCTTTCAAACTATTTGAACTCAAGGAGGGTTTCATCATTTTGTTTTAGTCCAGGGAACTAAGAAAAAAGATCAAATTCTTATATGGCAGCTGATGTAAGAAGTACATAAAAGGCTCACTCTTCATTACAAGTGATAGTATAAAAGCTTCATTTTAAAATCTTCTATGTCTTAACACTAAATAGATTATGATTAAATTGTGGATAAATATTATTCTTACCACACAAGGTGCCAAAGAACTTTGAAAAATTAACAACATACCACCACAGAAAGATGATGTCATTATCGTAAGAACCCATCATTGTGCTTAAGGATGAAAATGAAGAGCACGTCAGGGAGAACACAGAGTGAGCTTCTTCAGGCAGGATCTGACTAACCACCTTAAAGCGCCTTTAAAATATGATCATATCCATCTATCACTGCTCGAGTTTAAACCATCATTCCCACTAGTGTGGATTACTGCACAGCCTCTTAACTGTTCTCCACAGAGCTGCCAGAGTGATCTCTACACATGTCAGATTCCCTAATTAAAATCCCCTTAATACTTCCCAGTAAACCCAGAATAAAGTCCACACTCTGTATGTTGTATTTTAGCCCTTGGTGTTCCCTCTGCCTTTGCAAACTCATCTCAACCACTCTTCCTCTTGGGTTACTGTGCTTGGCCACCTTAATCTTCTTTTTGTTCTCCTATTTGTCTAGACTCACTTCGCCCGTTCCCTTCACCAGGGCCTTTTGGCTGCAGATCTCCTTATCCAGGTATTAATTCATATGCTATATTGAAAAACAATGCAAAAGGCTACCCTGTTACTCTCTAGTACATTATCTTATTTTATTTCTTCCAAAGCATTTATCATCATCTGATAATTTTTAGTTTATATACTTATTTCTCCCTCTACATTAAACCTAAGTTCCATGAACTTGAGATCCTGTCTTCTGACAGTTACAACCAGAGCTTAAAACCAGGCATGAAACATTGTAGGAGGAAAATGACTATGAGTTGAATCAATTAAAGAATACCCTCCAATGTTTAGAAGAGAACAACCATAAGTTCTGAGCAAGGGACTAATAACAATAAATTGCTCACACATAAACATAGTACTTGTGTAAAAATATGTTTAGACTTAATGGTGATTCAAATATGATGGCTAACAGAAGTCCATGGTGAATTACCTTACTGAACTGAATTTAAATGAAGAACACCATTCAGGGAATGTATGCTGTGAGGGAACAAATATGTAAGAGTTTAATAGTATTATCAGAATTTCAAGTCTGAGGAAACAGGAAAGCAAGATTAAAACTACTAGAGAAAAATATTTTCTGGGTGCACCTGGGTGGCTCAATCAGTTAAGCATCTGACTTTGGCTCAAGTCATGATCTCGCACTTTGTGAGTTTGAGCCCCGCGCCGGGCTCTGTGCTGACAGCTTGGAGCCTGGAGCCTGTTTCAGATTCTGTGTCTCCTCCTCTCTCTGCCCCTCCCATGCTCATGCTCTGTCTCTCTCTGTCTCTCAATAATAAATAAAAATTTTTAAAAATATTTTTTCTGTATGGAAATAGAGCAAAGAAGAAGAAAAATAAATGCATTTTTAAATAATTTCATTTATTTAACAACTTAATTTTTAATTTATTAAAGGGGACCTAAGTCAAAAGGAAAAATCAAGTCCAGATATGTACATTCAGGAATTGATATTATACAGGTAATTAAGAAATCTTCATGGGAAAATGAATTTTCCTTAAGATGAAGCCTTATATTGAGTTCAGGCTAGATCACTTTACCTCTTCCTCCCTCTGTATAGTATAGTATACAGTATATAGTATAAATTTAATGGCCAGAGGACATGAGTACAGGGATTTTTTGGTAATTGGCACAAGAGGAAACATTAAAAAGTCACCTCAATACATATGGAAGTTTCTAGGACAGAAGCAGTTGCGGGGGGGGGGGGGGGGGGGCGGGGAGAAGAGGATAAGCAAGTAGTGAGATGGGATGCTCTGCAGTAAACAAGTAAAAAAGGTAAGGTTATCATGATGAATATATCATGTGGTCATTAGTGACAAGGGAGATCAGAACTTTTCAAAAAGCAATTGCTCCTAAAAGGCCCCAAACCTTAACTTCTTTCTCATTTGCCACATATTAAATATCATGTCAATTAGTACTTTATAAAAGAGATTTAAAAAATGCATAAGTACCTGGAGCCCCAGTTTTGCTGATGATGAATGTAAGATGGTAGAGCATTTAGAAAAATAGCTGCGGGGCATGTAGTGTGGTCAAGTAATTGAGAGTATGGGCTTTGAGTAGCACAGTTTTTATTTTGAAAGTGGATAAACAAAATAAAGAGCACTGCCTGTTTTCTCCTTTCCTCTGAAATTAATGACAGAAAGAGAAGCAAATCTGATCTTAGATAAAACCAGAAGATATCTGTAACCCAGACCGCAATGTATAAGAAAGGGCTGCCAAATGCATTGAAGGTCAAACAAGGGGCAGGAAGAAGCTGAGGGAGTAATCCCACAGCTACAGCTCTCAGATGAAACTACATAACACAATGTGCAAAATCAGACTTCCCACCACAAAAAATAAAGCCAATAATCTTTGTAATGGTGAAAGAGATATGCCTTAGAGGCTGTAGGGTGGTCAAGTAAAACAAGGAAGAACCAATAAAAAGACAAATTATCCAGATGTAATAATGAGGAATAAAATGTGGGAGAAGGCGGCTGCATTGTGATCAGTCTGGGAGCTTAGTGTCAGGTGGGAGGAGAGAAGTAAAAGCTAAAAGAACTCATGTATATAAACAAAATCCCGTGTCCCTGTGTACTGCTCTAAATCAGGTAGAATCCTCCTCTATTGGTAGATGATTTAAGAAAAAGTTATTTCTTTTTAAAAATAACTAAATAACAGCAGCAGCAGCAGCAGAAGATAGAGGAGTGACAAAAAGATACTCTAAAAGTAATGGTGAAGAGGAACAGGAAAACAAAATGCCAAGAAAGAATGCTACCAAAACATAAAAGATTTCCCTTGAAGAAATGAAAACTGGAGACAAGCACACTATCTTGCATGTAAGAAATAATTTAAGAAATGTAATAAAACAATTGCCTTTTTAAAATGAGATCTCACAGGAAACATACACTCACTTAGAGACTATACAGTTAGACAGCATCTAGAGATAAATCATTAGAAGATATAAAATGGAAAGAAAACATTATAGAAATGAAGAATGAGAACAAAAGGAGAATAGTCACTGCTGAAAATAGACAAGGAAGATAAGATTGAGCATGAGCAAATTATGATAGAAATAAATTCAGCATAAAAATGGATATAAAGATAGAACAATAAGAAGAGATCCCATTCATACATGTTCAATGCTCCAAAAGTATTAAATAGTAACAAGCATTACTATACATTTTAAGATAAATTGAATATTCCAGAAATAAGTGAAGTTTTAAAACATGTTGAAATTATGTTCCACATTTTTAAAAATTCAGAATGATAAATATCAAAGAATATTTTATTAAAATTACTAAACTTTCATGACAAAAGAATACTAGGAGTAATTAGGCAAGGAAACTACATTACTGATTGAGGGGGAAAAGACTTATCCTTAGATTCCTTCACAGCAACATTCAGAACCTAGAATTGTTTATAAGTTCCTCTAGAAAAGAAAGTATGACCCAAATATGTTTTATTACCCTGATATTGGTTACTATGAGATGGTTAATTTAATCTTCATAGCACCTTCTGTTTAGTACGTGTTCTAGAACTGTCAGTAAGGGAGGTAAAAGCCCCGTCTCCCAGAGCCATGGCAGAAATGACCATTAAAATAGGACACATCAATCATAGGCACTCAGGTGAGATTTGGAAGGCAGAAGTGCTGTAGGGTCCATTTCTGCTTCTTTCTATCAAACATGGTAACAGGTTTTTCTGTGCAATATTCTGTTTTTCATTCTCCAGTTTTCCAGGTTCAAATGGACGTGTTATCGATAGTATGAGCAGCAGTGGCACCTTCTTAATTCTGGCTTCCTAAACCCTCAGTGACAGCTATAGATTTATGGATTGCATTCAGCATTTGCAGCAATTGCCTCAGGGGTGATAACTGTGCTGTTGGATAAAGTACGAATTGTTCTGCAAGATGTTTCTGAAGGATACTTATAATACACACACTGGGGATTGTTTTCCAGGCACTGAGCTCTGATTAATTAACCAGTTAAACTATTGCTCAATTATAAAGACAGTAAGCAAACTTCTTTTTTCTAGTGTTGAGAATTCAGAGGACACAGTTAAACACTGTGCTCTTCATGGAAATAGCAGTAGAGGATGAATTTTAACTAACCAAGAGGTAAAGGGGGAAACTGTGGCAAAAAGAATAGGAAGGAATATTGAGTCATTAATATAAGGCAACCACAATAGGTATATACATTAAAAGTGCAAAAAAGAATGTAAACCTAAGCCCCGATGATGCAAAATGGGAATAACTGATACAAGTTGCAAGGGAAAGGGAAACAGAAGGTGAGAAGTTTAAGTTAGGAACTCATTGTGTTTATATAATCATGGGCAAGGCTAGCATTTAAAGCTAAGTAGAAGTTCAGAAGTATATTTAAAAGAAATGAATAATAAAGTTGTAGGAGAAAAGAAAATTGAAAAACTAAAGTAATGTGATCTAAATCAATTCTATCATTGCTTATCATGAGAAATACATGTATAATGTCTCAAAAACCAGAGTACCAATTACAGATTAATAAGATAAACATGAGATAAAAACAAAAGTTAGCAAGGATGTTCAGAAGAAGAAACACCTGGGCACTGTTGGCTAGAATGTAAAATGGTACCACCATTGTGGAAAACAGTACGGAGTTTCCTGAAAAAAATTAAAAATGGAAATACCCTATGATCCAGTACTTTCCACTACTGGGTATTTACCCAGAGAAAAGGAAAACACTAACTTGGAAAGATACATGCACTCTTAAGTTTACTGCAGCATTACTTACAATAGCCAAGATATAAAACCAATAGAACCAGCCTAAGTGTCCATCAATACATGAATGGATAAGAAAATGTGGTGTGTCTACTCAGTGGAATATTACACAGCCATAAAAAGGAGATTGTGCCATTTGAGACAGTATGGATGAATCAGAGGGTATTATGCTAAGAAAAAGAAGACTGAGGAAAAAAAAATACAGTTCCACTCATAAATGGGATCTAAATAATTAATTAACAACAAAAAGCAGATTCAGACTTATAAATACAGATAACAAACTGATAGTTGGCAGAGGAGGGGGTAGTGGCAAGTTAGGGCAAAATAGGTGAAGGGGCAAGAGAAATACAGGCCTCTAGTTATAGAATTCATCAGTCATGAGAATAAAAAAGCAAAGGAATGTAAGGAATACAGTCAATGATATTCTAATAGTGAGGTAAAGTAAAGCTATACTTGTGTTGAACATAGCAGAACAAGAATAACTTCTCATATCACCAAATTATATACCTGAAACTAATTTAACGCTGTGTGTCAACTATATTCCCCCCAAATAAGAGATTACTAAAAAAATATTTAAACAGCCTGCCAAAAGAAAGAAATCATAGACTACAAAAAGAGAAAACAAAATGATAAAAGATAAAAACTAGGTCGGTTATACCAATAAATGTAAATGGTTTCAATATTGTAACATTAAGTCAAAAAATAAAATTTATCTATTTTATGCGGAAGATACAGCTAAAATAAAATTACTAACTGGCATACATAAAAATAGTCTTTGCAGCATTGTTAGTAATAAAAAGACTGGGAAAAAAATGTCCCTCATGGATATTATATATTATAGAATGCAATACTATAGAGCTTCTAAAAAATATAAGGCAGCTCCGTATCTACTAGTATGAAGAAGCTTTATCATATGTAAAGCTAAAAAAACATGTAAGATAACATATGGTATGCTACCATGTTTTATACACATAACATCCATAAAAATGCTTGTAGTGTACAGAATATCACTATAAGAATACAGAGATAAATGAGTAACTGTGATTGTCTCTAAGGAAAATAAGGTGGCCAGAATTAGGGGTTTCAGAGATTTACTTATTGCTATGTACTTTTGATGCCATTTGAATTTCTGTGTTTGTGTACTGGCTATTTTTAAGTCAAGTTTTTTAAAAAGCAAATGCTTTCAATTTGGTAGGTTTTGAATTGGAGTCTTGGCTTGAGCACTTACTCATACAGCAGTTCATCACTGGCATGGAGATGTCTTAGAGAGCTTGGGCTGCTATAACAATATAACACACCCTGGGTGGTTTATAAACAACCAAAATTTATTTCAAACAGTTCCGGAGGTTACTGAGTCCACGATCAAAGCACCAGCAGATTCTGAGTTCATAGACAGCAATGTTTTTGCTGTAACTGAACATGGTGGGGTTTCTCTTTGGGCTCTCTTCTATAAGGGCACTAATCTCATTCATGAGGGCTCTGCCCTCATAATCTAATCCCTTCCCTAAATCTCCGCTTCCAAATACCCTCTAAATGGGTGTTAGGTTTCAACATATGAATTTTCGAGGCGGGGGACACAGACATTCAGTCTGTAGCAGAGCATAATAGTATTAACACATGCAGTTGGTTAATGTCAGTATTTGTATCTATTTACATAAACCTATATGCATCAATATAGTCGTTTTAGCCAGCTGCAGGGACCAGAACACTAGCAACTTTAGTCTTATTGACCTTACACATTGCACAACAACCTTAAGGAGGAAAGGCCTTGTGACAGCGGGTATTTTCAAAAAACTTGTAGAATCAGTTCTATCCCTTAAAGCCTTCTTACAGATGCAAAAACATTAACAACAAAAATTTTACCTAAAGCATTACATCACGTTTATCTGATTTTGACCTAAGTATCTAAATCAATTGTATCTTTGTAGTAGCATCTTTTTTTTTTTTAACTGACATGCTATCTAGTGGCATCAAATAAGGATGACATAACAAGGCAGCTCTAGGGGCACTGCAAATTCAATCTGTATGTGGTCTTATTAACTTTGCTGAAACTAATATTGACTCATGACCAAGAAACCCCTTGAGTTAAATAATGCAATTTTCTTTTAATTATCTTGCTTCTCTTTGCTCAAAATATCTAGAATATTACTTCAATTGCCTTCTTCATTCTGCCTCCACTGACATAGTTCCACACCTAAAATACTCTTAAAAATATCCTAATAACTTCTGTTGAAGCAGTCACTACGTATAGAGCTCATTTTCCTAATAGTTATAAAAGATTCAGTATGCAACTGGTGCTATGAAAGGACTGTTTTTCTGGAAATTGCTATTAAAATAAATTGAATTTTTAAAAATGGTAACATCAAAAAAGCTCACTTTGTAAAAAAAGAAATTCTAAATAGAATATGAACAGGCAAGCTGAACACCCACATCTTCCAACTCATTTCTCCCTTGTGTGCTGAGGGAATGTTTATTTTCTGGGTGAGGAGAAGAGAAAATTTCCTGAGTCACTTTTATACATTGTATCCTGAATCTAGATACTGACCTGCAGGCCAAAGCAAGTAAGCTTTTCATATAGAAACAACAGAGGGCCTGTACTCACACAAGCCACAGGGATGTCCCTCCTATTTTACATCTATTTTTTGGTATAGACGTATCTAACTTTTCTAGTAATGACGGACTCTTTTGGAATATCATTTAGCTACAACAAACTAACAGATAAAATACAGCCTGATCTTTAAGGTAATTTTATCAAAATAGTATATTATGTAAATATATCCCTGGTTGGTAGACAATTTGTAAACTGTAACAAGGGCAGAGAAAACTTTCATTGCTACCCGATAATAGCTCCTATTTAGAAAAGGCAGTGATATTTAAGTATTAGTGAGTTCCTCTATTTAGGACAGTCATTTTAAATTTCTAATATGTGTAACTACATAAAGAAGGCATCTAATAAGTAGGGATAATATATACATATCTATCTAGCAATGAGACAACTGAGATCATGTACATAAAGCCCTTAGCAGAGTGCCTGGCACATAACAGATGTGTAAAAGAATATGAAAAATATTATATATATAAAATTCCCACAGCAAAGCAGTACAATTAAGAATATAAATTATTCCATTGTATATATAAGCCACATCTTCTTGATCCATTCATCAGGTGATGGATATTTAGGTTCTTTCCATGATTTGGCTGTTGTTGACAGTGCTGCTACGAACATTGGGGTACATGTGCCCCTATGCATCAGCACTTCTGTATCCCTTGGGTAAATCCCTAGCAGTGCTATTGCTGGGTCACAAGGGAGTTCTATGGGTAGTTTTTTTTGAGGAACCTCCACACTGTTCTCCAGAGCAGCTGCACCAGTTTACATTCCCACTAACAGTGTAGGAGGGTGCCCGTCTCTCCACACCCTCACCAGCATCTCTTGATTTGTTCATTTTAGCCACTCTGACTGGCATGAGGTGGTATCTCAGTGTGGTTTTGATTTGTGTTTCCCTGATGGTGAGAAGATGTGGTATATACACACAATGGAGTATTACACGGCAATGAGAAAGAATGAAATCTGGCCATTTGTAGCAACGTGGATGGACCTCGAGGGTGTCATGCTAAGCGAAATAAGTCAGGCAGAGAAGGACAGATACCATATGTTTGCACTCATAGGTCTAACAGGAGAAACCTAATGGAGGACCAGGGGGAGAGGAAGAGGGAAAGAGAGTTGGGGAGAGAGAGGGATGCAAAACTTGAGAGACTATTGAATGCTGAAAATGAACTGAGGGTTGAAGGGGAAGGGGGAGGGGGGAAAAGAGGTGGAGGTGATGGTGGAGGGTACTTATGGGGAAGAGCACTGGGTGTTATATGGAAACCAATTTGACAATAAACTATTTAA
>PJEM01017902.1:0-20373 GCA_004023845.1 Helogale parvula
ATCATAGTTTCATGTGCCTGTAGGCCATCTGGATGACCATATTTTTTTTATTAGTACCTGGAAAATTTTCCCATTTGGGTCTTCTTTTAAAACTTTATGGGGTGCCTGCATGGCTCAGTTAGTTAGGCATCTGACTTTGGCTCAGGTCATGCTCTCATGGTTGGTGGGTTTGAGCCCTGTGTCAAGCTCTGTGTTGACAGCTAGCTCAGAGCCTGGGGACTGTCTTCAGATTCTGTGTCTTCCTCTCTCTCTCTGACCCTCCCCTGCTCACACTGTCTCTCTCTTTAGAAAAAAAAACACTAAAAAAAAGCTTTAGGAGAGTATATAAATGCATCAAACTTACTAATCTCACACAGGGAGAAAAAAATGTTTTAAAAGATCAGAAAAAGGTCCAATATAGAAAAGAGATTATACATGGATTAATCATTTATTTAGTTACTGGATGAATCTGGCTCTCATTCAAATGAGGTTCTTATGTGTAAAATGTGGATATGTATGTTCATATACATTCATATACATTCATTTTCAAATATATATATGCATATATAATATATAAATACATATATAAAATCAAGTGTGCAAGATTGAAGGGATTTGAATTAAAAACCAAAAAATCTTTTATCACCATTCTATTCATGATGCCTAATATCCAACCATTAAGATTTATTTTTCTAGACAGGTTGTTTAGACAAATGCCTAATGAGAGGAGCAGTAACAATAACAAAGGTGATAGTCAAATTAATTCATTATTTTCAATTGGTTAATTATAGATATCTCAACTTGACTGCTAGGAGTATTTTTAAGAGTACAAAAAAGAGGGGAGATTCAGAATAGAGGATAAAGGGGGTGCTCCCTCTGTTCCTCTGACCCTTACTCTTCCAGATTATGTCTCTAGATGGCTCGTACACTCATGCTGATGTCAACTGCCCTAGTCTCTACCACAAGATTTGTATCCCCAAGCAGCTTTAGAAGAAAATAGCAACTTTTGCTATTTGGGAAGCTGAAAGGATTGCTTTTTTATTTGTGGTTAGAATTAAAATATTTAAAGCTGATTGCTATTTGATACTATATTTCTTATTACATTGTTTGCCCAATACCTTTGTTAAAAACAACCAAAAAAACCTAACCCTTGGTTTTCCTGCTGTGATGATTGCCCAAGAATCCCCCACCTGGGATTCAATCTAGACATTCTCTGGACCCTGTGGAAAATGTCTGATTTAATTAAATGCTTAGATGTCAACCCTGTGGTTTATATGCAACTACTGCCATTCCTTCTGGACCACTGCTCTTCTCCTCTTGCAGGGTCATGGGATTCCATGAAGCAATGATTATTTTCTTTATGTAAAAATAACAAATGGGAAAACTGGCACACAAAGAGGGATAAGGAAGGAAAAATATACAAAGAATATATAAGAGAATTGGGACATTTGTTAATATTATTCTTTAGTAGAAGATTTGTTCTATAAAGCAACATGCCATGCTTGTATATTATGTCCTCGGTGAAGGAAGGTTGGCTGACAATAACTTAACCTTTGTTACTTGTGTTGTGTCTCCTACTTTCTTCATTTGTAAAACAAATAGAATCTATTTTCTACATACTCATGAGAAATATGTGGAAAATAAAATAATTAACTAGGATAATATTTATGAGGAAAATATATTCTCTAATTCAGGCTTTATTTTTATTATTCTAACTACTATCAGCAATTTTGATTTCTTTTTAAATAAAACACAAATAAGTCAAGTGTTAGTTTTTTAAGGTACTTATCAACCACATCTTTTTTTCCCCTCAATTCACAGTATACTGGAGACATCAGTTCTTTCATGTTAATGTTATATATTTGAGATAATTCAATTCTAAGCTATCTTGAACACTCATGTGGTAAATTTTCTTCATTGACTTTTTTGTTTTTCTTATTTAGCATCATATTTTATAATCATGGAGAGAATAGAAAATAAACCAAAAACCCAGAGTTTTTGGAGAAAATTTTACACACAGAAGAATGTCTGTCAATACCTAGCTACTTCATTCTCTCTAGGATCTTGGTTCATACAAAGTCAATGAGTCGGCTGTGGTTTTGGCTTTAAGGTTGCTAGTGGCACCTGGGTGGCTCAGTCAGTTAAGTGTCCGACTTCGGTTCAGGTCATGATCTCACAGTTTGTGGGTTTGAGCCCCGCGTCGAACTCTGTGTTGACAGCTCAGAACCTGGTGCCTACTTTGGATTCTGTGTCTCCTTCTCTCCCTGCCCCTCTCCTACTCATGCTCTGTTTCTTTCTGTCTCAATCATAAATGAACATTAAAATTTTTAAAAAAGGTTGCTAGATTTATCTCCATACAATCCATGACAGTGAGAGTTTTGTTCCTTCCATCCCTTTCAAAAGTTTAAAATATTGATACACATATACAGATATTTGGGTATTTTCATTGAGCTTACAGTCCTTCAATGCCTCATTTCATCATCTAGGTAAAGTTCATTTGTTTTCACTTTGCACACTAAGAAATGCTCGGTGAAAAATAATAAGGAATACTACTGGTACTTTGTGAAGATTATGAACTCCTCACAGCTACTCTTTTCTTCCCTGTGCTCTTCCTATTTTATTTCTAAGAGAACCTAGGTACCACTATCCTTAAGTAAGTTTAGTCCTGTCCTGGTTTCACTGTCCTTGAATAGTATGTCTATATCTGCTGAGTGATGTGGAGAATAATGTGATAGTCATAAAAACCAATGCCTGTTTGATGCTGTAGCATTCCCAGGTAACAGCGTGCTAATGTAAGGGATGCAAACTCCACAGGATTAAGAACCACAGAATTTTACACTCAGATAAGACTTTTGGTCTTCTTCATATCCCACAAACCTCAGATATTCCCAAAACAATTGTTGTTGATTTAATAACTTATTTAAAAGTAGTAATATCAATAAAAATGGTAATGTCTGTCCCCATGACAGGATTTTGATACATTTGATTTAATTTTCTTAAATGTCCTCTTCAAACTATGCTATGAAAGCAACTTGATATTCTGCCTAATTCTAAAGTTAGGTCTAAATTCTGTTTTGTAATATCTTTAACAACAGAAAGTAATGCCTTTAAAACACAATCATACTGCATAAATGAATTAATACAAGATAGATATATTTGATAAGATTCATTCTTGATGAACCGATTTTGAGTTGATGTTACTATTTTCATTTTTAGCATTTCTAATTTATGGCTTGTATTTATGGCTCATTTATTGATAGCTCAGAGAAATCACCTTTTCTTTTAGGGAATTCTCACAATATCTAGCCATTCCTTACACCTAGCTCCATGAGTTTTCACAATCTGAATCATTACCAAGAATGCTTATAGAATGCAATCTGTGATTTATTTCATTATCCTGGAATGAAATTCATCCATGCCTGGTGATCTAACTCATGTAAGGCAGTTACAAGTTTTCTCTCTCTGAAGCACCATAATATAGTGGTTAGTTCATTAAACTACAGAGCCAGGCTGTCTGGAATTAACTCTGTGATCTTCAGAGATGTTTAGGTTCTGTTGGGGAGGAAAACATTTCCCTTCTTCCCTTCTAGTTTCTTTGACTAGTTCTAACAATTAAGTTGACCTAAGATTACCAGGAGAAAAGCAAATTTAGTTTTGTATGTTGAGAAGTTTAAAAAAATATGAGACTTAAAGAAGTGACCAAAGCCGGAAGCTTTTGTATCTTTTAGATGAAGAAATAGTGAATTTGTGAAGAATTGACAAGACAAAGAAGTTTGGGCTTGACATAGCAGGTTAATGAAGTAACCAGGTTTGTTTACTTAACCATCTCAGCCCTGAATTCCCTGTCTCTGGCAATAAGGATGACTTCTACCCTCTAGATGCAGGGAAGGTACCCTTCACATGGGGAATTTACTTCCTGCTTTCAAGGGGACAGAGTATTGTTCTGGACTGGCTGTTTTTTAAGTACTTTTGATTAAAAATAATATCCCAAAGTAACATATTTTGAGGTGACTCACCCTGAACCCCATAACTTTTTGTGCCTCAGATTCCTCATCTGGAAAATTTTGGATAAAACAAATATAAGATAAAAACAATACTACCTTGTATTATTTGCTAATATATGTAAAACACAGAAGTACACATTTAGTGATTAAGCAAGTCAGGACTGCCCTGAGACACTTAGGCTGACAATACCCATCCCAAAGACCCCACAAGCTGGCTGAGGTCTCAGTGGGTCTACATTACAGTTCAACTTCTGCCTTTATCCAGTTCATTCCTCCCTCTTCCTTTCACAAATGTTGATCCCTAATAAACAGTTTGAAACCCAGACTCCATCTCAGCTTTGAAAGACCATCAGCTGTTCCCAGAAAACCCAGAGTGCAACATCAGCTCATCAGAAAACTCCCAGAAGTTTTTTCCAGCTGTTTTCCTTTATATTCCTCATTGATGTAGTTCATGATTGAAGTAAGAGTTTGATTTTCATACTCCCCCAGCATAATTTTAAGTCAAATTAATACTTTAGTCTAAGTTCATAAAATTATATCAGTTCCTATTTCAAAATTTTACTTATATGAATCGTTAGGTTTTTAAGAAACAGCATCTATTTTCCCATAAACAAATATATGTGGATAACTTAGAAAAAAATTTTAAGTACAAGGAAACCACCACTGTCACAACATTAGAATCAAGCTATAGGATCTTATTTGTACATCATTGTTTTCACTTAACATAATAGAAGCATACTCTTGTACAGTACATTTATATAGGTAGAGCATCAATATGCTTTTATGACTAATAATAATTGCTAACATATACCAAGAGCTTATGTGCTAGGTACTATTCTAGGCTATTTTGTCTCTTTTATTTTGTCTCCTTTATGTCTCATTTTGCATATCCAATAAGCCTATGAGGTACTAACTATTATTTCTCCATTTTAGGGATAAGGAGAGTGATACCCTGAGAACTTAAGCAAATTTGCCAAAAATCTCAAAGCATGCAAGTTGCAGAACTGGGTTTCAAATCTAGTTACATGACTCAGTCTGTGTTCTTTTAAGCTTAAAAAAACCAGCACATTTTTTTCCCTTGCATTGGTAAGTAAGGGAACAGTCTAAACTCTAGGACTTATTAAACATCTTTACTTTCATATTTTCTGTGACATCTCTAGCTCTGCTTTAAGTACCACAGGATACCGAAAGGCTTAAGATGGAGCCTCAATCTTAAAAACGATCTAGAGAGAAAGAAAGATTAGAATAGGAGATGTGAATATATAAGAGCAAAATAAGTGGTATCATGGGGTAGAGCAAATAGTACTTAGAGAAAAGGGGGAGTGGCTTCCAAACGGATCTTCAGAAAGGAGAAATAAACCTCAAGAACTGCTAAACTGCAAGAAGATCTTACCAGACTGAGGTAAGTATGACAAGCAAAGACATATGAACACACTGGGCAAGCTTGAAGGATGATGGAGAAACCCACCAAGACACAACAGATCTGTTTCATCTTACTGAACTGATTCTCTCCTGACCAGCTGCATGAAAATTGAGTATTTATAAATTAAATCACCTTTCAAAATGCGGGGGCACTAACTAAATGAAATCACTTAACCTTAAGTAAAGGTTAAATCTAACTTGTAATTCTTTGTTTCATATTTAGATATAAGTCACTGGAATCTGTCTTTTCTTGTTTTATGTAGTATTCTTTACAATTCATGTTTCTGTTTCTGCTTTTTATTTTTGTAGTGCTTTTCTTTTTTTTTTTTTTTTTTTGGTTGTATTTCTCAAGTTTTCTTTTCTAAGTCTGTAAAACTGCATAACTGCATACCAACAGAATAGACACAAAAAATATTCCCAAAATGATTTAAAAATCAAATTTATTTTTCTGTAATTTGATTTATAGGTAATGCTGGAAAAGGAATTGGGCAACATTTTAAAATAACTCTTAATTACTAACAGATGAAAATGTATTGGCTAAGTTTAGGCATGGAATTCAGGCAGCTGATTATGTTGGAAATGCAATTGCATGCTTACATAGGTGGATACACCCCCTTTTTCTAAACTGGCCCACCCAGAGCTTCAGTGTTCACCTCTGTCAATCTCCATACGCCTACGTACTTATGTAGTACTGGCTGAAAGTATTACAAGATAAAATTATGCTAATACTAAGGAGTTTTCAATCATCAAGTTCTCATGCTTTAAAAGATATTAGCATTGTATCTTTGACAGGCATTATTCCACTTTGTAAAATTGTTGTTTTTGTGTTTTTATCAGATTCAAAGATAAAAGGTGATTCTGGTCCTGAAGAGCAGCATCAGGAGAAGATAGCCTCCCTCACTCCTCAGAAGGTGCTAATCTTATTCCTTCACCCTCAGTTGCCTAGGAATAGAAAACTATAGAGACAATCTGACACTACAGGGCTGAGGGATAGACTGAGTAAAATATTTTGGCATATTGATATCAAGGTTATAGCTGTGTGTGATCTAGATCTGCTGAGGAACGCTGGATTTGATATTGATGGATGCTACTTATTGCAGATTTTTAATACTCCTACATATTAGCCAAGGTGAGAGAGAGAAAAAAAATTACAAAGCAGCTGTATCCATAGGAACATGTTCAATAATCAGGAAGGCAACAGGCATGTTCAATTCATTCAGAGACTCAAGAAAAATAAAAACCAAAGTAATTGTGGGATCAGCTGTAGCCTGTGTATGGTCATCTTTCTGCTTGATGTAGTACCAATTAGATGAGTTATACAGGAGTAATCAGGCGCGTGAGGTCTTTATAATATTTTGGGAACTCTCGTCTTATTTAACAAAAATATTTTTTAAAAATTATTAATAATAAATTGCTAGGACCTCTATTTGGTGTTAGAAAGAACTCATGCAAATAAGAGATCCTGACACTAAAGTTTTAACAGTTTCACAGAAATTCTGCTTCTGATGCCAAAGCAACTTGAAGATGTTTGAGGAAACTATGCTATCATCCTCAATTTATTATCTAGAATGAGTAACTCCCAGTCAAGATGGCAACATTTTTTAAAAGAGGTTGGAGAATATAAGGGAGATTAGAAAGGTGTGAGAGGGAGCTTCTTGGGAAATTTATTCTACGTAGTGTACTGGAATCAGTTCATACAAGTTCACAGGAGCCAATTGTTAAAGTTTTAGGAATTTTGTGCCAGGACTGATGTAGCTTGAAATCTACCATGATGGGAATATTTATAACTTGAAAATGGCAAATGCTATAATTCAAGGATTCTTCCTAAAGAGTTAGTACATCAGTACTGACATTACAGTAATATCAGGACCTCACTAATTTTATAAGAACTTAAAATCTACAAAATTCCTAAGTGAAAAATATGAAAGAATTTAGGGAAATAAAACTGTAGTCTGTTATACTAATAGCTTCAGAGAAAGCTTTTGAAGAAACTTAAAAAGGAAAGACAAGATACAAGGAAGACACTGGAATAGGAAAACCCTAAGCTCACCTTGTCCCTTGGGTACAACTAGATAATACCTACATCAGTATAAAAAACCCAGAAAATAATCCTAAATCTGGCAGAACGAACTATCCATAGCTAAATGTAGAGGAAAAGCCACACTGAAGAGGGCAGGAAGGGCAGAGACTTTACAGACCTGTAGGACTGTCTGCGGGAGGGACGGATGCTGCAGGCTCAGGTGGGGAACAAACAGATCCTCACTCCAGGCACCCCAGGCACAGGGAACTTGCACAGAGAAGACAAATCCCCATAACATTTGGCTTTGAAAATCAAAGGGGCATAATTTCACAAATTCTTAAAATCAACAGAACTTAACACCTGGAACTTTAAAGAGGGTGAAAGAAAACTAGTCCCCCACCTTTAAAAGACAGTGCAAAAAACAGCCCTGTACAGATAGAGCATAGAAGCATCAGTTTTTAAAATGTACGGGATAATTAGGAGGAAGAATCGTCTGTTAATCTCAGAACATGTGCTGGAGGGGCAGGGATCCTTTAGAGACTTTTCCAAAAACAAAAGAGTTGGTGAGTGCCATTTCCCTCCCCTGCCCCTCGGACTAGACACACAGACACCTGTTAGAACCAGTATGGCATCAACACTCGACACCTAACATGGTAACAGCATGCCCTGCCCACATATTCTTCTTACAACACACATCCTCCAACATACCCTTGGCCAGAGCACATTCAAACAAAGTAGTACCACACACAAGCTTGGTAAAGGGCAAGCAGCCCCAACAGGGATGAGCACCATTCCAAAGCGACTCCTGCCCTAGGAGAGGAGAAGACAACCACACACACCATTCTGACTGCAGCCCTAGAAGTGGGCTGTAGGGCAGACATCTTACTGGAAGCCCCACCCACCAACAAAATATTGTCAGAGGACAACACAGGGAAAGCACCATGCAGTTCAGTGATACATCTCTAGCAAATGCCTGGTTTGTCTCCACCCAAGTTCAAGACAGTGCCTCACTGGCCCTTTAACAACACAAGGACCAAACACTGCTGACAAAAGGCAAAATGAACCATCACAGGTGAATGGACTGAAGGGAACTGTGGCTCAACTACAAGAGTAGGAAACATGTAACACACATATGAGCCATCCCTGAAGCCCAGGTTCTGGTGAACAGAGGATATGGGACTATTGGTCGCTACATGATCTCTTCCTCATAAAGCCACTACTTTCAAGAGCAGGAGATGTAGCTGACTTTCCTAACATATAGGAACAGACACAGAGAGTTGGTCAAAATGAGGAGACAGAGAAATATGCCCCAAAGGAAAGAACAGGACAAAATCACAGCAAGAGAGCTAAACAAATTGAAGGTAAGTAGTATGCCTGATAGAGAATTTAAAGTAATGGTCATAATGATATTCACCAGACTTGAGGAAAAAAATGGAGGACTTCAGTAAGATCACTGAAGAGTAAGAAAATGTTAAAAAAAAAAAACAGTCAGAGATGAAGAACTCATCTATTGAAATTAAAAATACACCAGATTGAATACATAGGTGACTAGAGGAAGCGAAAAATGGATCATCAACCTAAAGGACACAGTAATGGAAAGAAATAAAGCTGAACAGGAGAGAGAAGAAAGAATAATAAAAAATGAAAATAGACTAAGGGATCTCAGCAACAACATCAAGCATTACAACACTTGCGCTAGAGGAATCCTAGAAGAGAGTAAAGGGGGAAGAAAATGTTTTTGAAGAAATACTTGCTGAATCTGAGGAAGGAAAGAGAAATTCAGATCCAGGAGGGACAGAAAGGCCCCAACAAAATCAATCAAAGGAGGTTACACTAAGACACATAGTAATTAAAATGGCAAAAAGTAGTGATAAGCAGAGAATTTTAAAAGCCACAAGAGGTGCACCTGGGTGGTTGAAATCAGTTAAGCGTCTTACAGTCGGCTCAGCTCATGATCTTGCAGTCTGTGAGTTCAAGCCTAAGGTCAGCCTCTGTGCTGACAGTGGAGAGCCTGGAGCCTGCTTCAGATTTTGTGTCTCCCTCTCTCTGCCCCTCCCCTGCTGGTGCACTGTCTCTCAAAAATAAATACACACTAAAAAAAAATTAGTCTTAAATTTAGGATTAATTACAAAAGAATAAATTACCTTTCATTAGACTTCTTCAAACAAAGAACTCTGGAACAGGATCACACATTAATAGAGAGGTTGGAGAAGATCACGATCTTTTTAGAAATCTCTGCTTCTAAAATTCTGAATGCTTTTTAGAGCAAGAACATAAAGGAGAAAGGAATTACTCCTCTTCACCAAACACATGCCAAACATAGGCAGCATTAATGTTTATGCCAAGTAATTCTTATATTAAGTCTCTGAGGCAAGATTATTTTTTATAGATGATAAATATACATGAAACAATTGACAAAAACAGAAAGCATGTAGAAGTCAAAACATCTATCAGCTTTTATGCTGCTGGTTCTGGATTGGAATGTCAATTGGTCATGGGGCCAGATGCATTTCTCAGTATTTTCATCAGGGTCTCACCTCAGGATGAACCAACCACACAAAGGAGATTCTAATTCAGCACGCTTGGCTCTTACCCAGACATCCAAAAGGGGAAATATTACTCTTCATGTTCATCTGGACTCCAGCAGTAGGAACAGAGCGTGATAAGTCTTCAAGTGTACCTCTAGAACATGTGCTTGTTACTTGTAAATTCTACCAAAGACTCTGTCTGGTCATAATCAGATAAAACAATTCTGGTTTTACAGGAAAAAGTGAGGAAGGGGAAAGAGAGGTCACAAGTGTTACTCTCATAGTGACCCCCTAACAGCAACATGAGAGTAATTGTCTCTGAATACTGGGATTTCAGATTTCTTTACTTTCCTGTTTACATATTGTTTGACTCTATGATAGTGAACATGTATTTTTACTAAAAAAGTAATGTGCCTGTCTTCTGTTTTGTTTTTCAAAAGCTTTTTGTGTATTGTTCCAAAAAAAAGACTGCTCTGTCCCTATCCCACCGACACGCTATAAAACACCAATATTTATCATTCAAAGCCTAACTGAACTACCACCTGCTTTTAAATTACCCTCTGCCTCCCAATAATAATAATTATACCTACCATACACTTTAAATTGCCTATTTACTTGTTTTTCTTCATATTAAAGAGACTGACATTTTCTTGGGGACTTTGTCTCCTTTATCTCGTTATCTCCAGGACCACAAATTATGCCCGCACATAGGAGCTGCTCAGTATATTTTTATTGAATTGAATTAAATATTATTTCCTAACTGAATGACAATGGGCTGATGGGTAAGGAAACCAGCTATACCAGGCTCTCATCCTCATACCACAGGGTTTTGGCCTAGTGGTATAATAGATACCATTTAGTCAAGTGGCTTTCCTTTAACTCCAGTTTGGAGTAAGTCAGCATCCTAAACATTTCTGAGAACTGGTAGATGGCTGCCAGCCCAGAGAACAGGACTTGCCTCCTGATGAGACTTTACCAATACTTTTCCTTCCTAGTATTTGTCTTTCAAACAAAGCTATTTTCAAAAGAGAACTCTGCTCCCTGAAAGTACAGAGGCAATTGGCATTCTCCCTGTGTTGGTGTATTTTTAATTAGAGCACTGCAGTATGAGGTTTTCTCTACACTTAAAAAAAAATCACCCAGGGGGCTGAGAATTTCACATTCTCTTCTTAGCTGAGAGGTGCACTTTTAAAATACTTCAATAACATTTTATTTGGTCACTTAAAAAATAAAAAACGTGTTGAAAAGCAGTTGCAGTTTACTTGCCTCTTCTGGTAAGAGAGCATGTTTTTGAGGGTGCAGTCTGCCCCATAATTAGGAGTCCAGACTCTGAGCCAAATTTCTCATGAGCCTGGCTCTCTCACCTTTTTGTCTTACTCAGAGCAAGTCATTTGATCACTCTGAGCCTCAGTTTCCATATTCGTAGGATAAACCCATCTCATAACATTACACTGAGATTAAACATTACATTTTTTAAAGAGTGATTGGAAATAGTGAGGTAAGATCGGTGATCACTCAAAAGTAGGTACTGAGCCTTAGCTATTATGAATTTTCTTACCTAGAAAATGTGATTGACCTAATTTAGTATATTTTTAAAGGACAGTTTGAAAAATTAGGGTTAAAAATGTTCATACAATACACTTTGAACTGCTTGCTTCTCTGCTTAAAATGAAAAATAAATTTAACTCAAATTAGCAACTAAAAATATGCTTGCATGCAATAGGTTCTTGCCTCTGCTTTTCATTGAAAATGTGGCCTGTAGTTAATAAGCCCCTGCTTTGTTCTCAGACTATTCACTGAGCGTCTCCTGCTGTCCATATCATGGCCTAAGAAGTGTCTCCCACTGTTGGTGTCAGGATATAAGAACTACTTCAAAAGTCAGTCTTAAGAATCAATGTTTAGTCCTACCTTCTGGTTAAAACTGGAGATAGTTTGGCCATCAAACATTCACGGAGGGGAAAAAGTGCAATCAATATGCCATGAAGGATTATTTTCCATCACAGCTAAAAAGAAACCTCTTACTTAAATGATTTCTCATCTGCTTATGCTTTATCTTAGCTCTTCCCACTTTATCTTCTCTATTTTGACCCCATGAGGCCTTGTACTGTGAAGGGCATATGAATAAAGACTGGAAAATGGTCTTCGCATCCTTATCTCCCAATTCTCTCTTTAAATCATTCTAATCAGATTTTTTTTTTTTGTCACCATGCAACTGTCCTCAAGATCTTAGTTTCCTGTCCTCATCCTACTAGATATATCTGAGCCATCAGCAGAATTTGAAACAACTTTCTGTCTTGTGAAACACGTTTCATCTTTTGGTTTTCAGGACACAGTGTTCTCTTGGTTTGCCCCTACCTCCATGGCTTCTCCTCAGTTTCTTTCTCTGGCTCCTCTTTCTCCAAGAGAATCTAAATATTGATGTGTTCCATGGTTTTGTCTTTACTCTTCTTCCCCTTCTGAATTTACTCTCTCTCCAAGCAAGTTCATAGCCTCTAAAAGGTATAAATGTCATCAATGTGCCAATGCTTTCCAAATTTATATCTTTAGCTGTGATGATTTTAAAAATATTTCCACAAATATTTTGAGGTGAATGACAATTCCCCTTCCTTTGAATATAAGCCAGACTTAGTGGCTTGCTTCTAATGAATAGAAAGAGGCAAAAGTTAAGCTGCAGGATTCCTGATTCTAGGTTAGGAAAGGTTACACAATTTTACTCTGGTTCCTTCTCTCTCTCAGTATGCACGCCCTTGGAACCAGCAGGCTGCATGGAAGTCAAGCAGCCACATATATAGACCATGTGTAGGAGTTCTGGCCCAGCCTAACAGATAGCTGATAACCATTATCATCAGCCACCAGATAGGTAATTGAAGCTTTAGATGATTTCAGCCCACAGCTTTCTGGTTGCCCCAGATGATCCCAAATAAAGCAGAAACAAAGTCCCCATCAAGGCCTACTCAAATTGCAGATTTGAAACTAAATTCATATTTCTGTTAAGCCATTAAGCTTTGGGAGTTTTGTTATACAGCACTAGACAACCCAAACCCTACCTACCATACCTAGATCCCTTTTATGTACTCTAGAACCTGTCCATGCAACCTCCCCACTTCAATGTATTATAGAACATTCAACTTCCTGTAGCAGAAAAGAACTCATGGTTTCTTCCACAAAAACTCCTCATGCTTCTTCCCTATCTTAGTCAGAGGCACCACAACTCAAGCAAAAACCTGGAAATCATCCTTGAATAATGTCTTCTCCTTGCACCACACATCCAATCTATCAGTAGCAGCTATATTCAAAATATAACTCCAAGATGGCATTTTACCTGGTTGCCTTATCACCTATTGTAATCATCACCACTGTCTTCTCCTATAATATCTGGTGTAGTGTAATAGCATTATTCCCATGCTGGCCCTGTACAGTTTATTCACTGGACATGCATCCTCTGCTACCATGCTTGAATGTCCTTCTATCACACTTACCATAAATTCCAGGTCCTTATCAAGGACTACAAGGTCACACATAAATGGGTTCCTGCCTTTAGCTCCAACTTTGTCTCCCACCACTTGCTCACTTGGTTCATTTGTTTCCATCACTGTGGCCTTTTTGCTTTTTCTGGAACAAGTTACACTCATTTCTGTTCCTGAATGGCTAGTTTTTGTGTGTTTGGAAGACTCTTCTTCCCCAAATCATATGACTTACTCTTTCAAGACATTCAGGTGTCTGCTCACACATCATCTTCTCAAAAAGGCCTTCCTCTATATATCATGTCCTCTATTGGCCCTTATTGGTCTCTATCCCCTTGTGACTGTTTTTTCTCTTTAGTATACTTTCCCCTATCTGGAATCATATTTATTTGTTAACTGTTAACTCTTTCCCAGATGAGAATTTGGGTTTCCTGAGCTCAGGGACATTCACCATCTTTTAATGTTTCTACAGTACTTGGTGCCGAGAGGAATTCGTGTTGCAGATGTGAGCAGTCCATACATAGCAGATAAGTAAATTTTATTCAATAAAAGAATATTTTAACCAATTAATACATGACATGTAATTAGATTGGTTTGGGCTAAAAATGTGTGAAGAGTTTTATTGATATGTAAGCTATTTCCATGAAGGAGATCTTATTCTCCCTATGATGAGGACTTCTTTGCTGAACTGGTTTGACTCTGGATTATTTCAAGATAGTTTCTGACTATGATGTTACATGAGGGCATTGGTTATAAAATTATAATTGGAATATTAAAATATGTAATGCAGCATCAACACTGAATTTCACTTTGGCCTAAGCATTCTTTATATATTCATATGTGCATTTTTCTTTCCTTATCACAATAGGGTTTTCTTGTTTAGCTATTGTCAAGAACTTGACATTAGATTTGAGATTTTTTCCCTATGTAAAGATAAAAGTTAGCCTGCCTCAGATTTATGGATATGGGAAAAAGACATAAGATCTGGGTGAGATCAAAGATTGTTTATTGCTCACAACAATACCAGAAACCAAGATATCAGCATTTTCTTTCATAGGTTCCCTAAGCCCTAATTTCCAAAAGCCAACTTGACAAAGTGGGTTTTGTTACAAGAAAGAAATGCTGAATTTAGGAAGACCCAATCTTTTTGATGACTGCAAAAAAATCTATTCAATCTTGCCTCAGGAAAATATATTACCTTATTAAACTGCAAAATAATTTAAATTGTGGGTCACCTGTGTGGTTCAGTCAGTTGAGCATTGACTCTTAATTTTGGCTAAGGTCATGATCCCAGGGTCATGGAATTGACCCCCATGTAAGGTTCTGCAGTGAGCACTGAGTGTGAACCTGCTTAAGATCCTCTCTCTACCCCTCTGCCGCGCCCCTCTCCCCTGCTCATGCACTCTCATAAAATAAAATAAAATAAAATAAAATACCCTGTTGTCCAGGAGGAGACACTATCTCTGTATTCCAAAGCAATTTTCTCTCATGTCAATTTTGAAAAGACAGTCCAGGAAAATGCTGCCATGTATCTATTCATAAAACGTGCAGAATGAAAGTGACTTATGCAGAATCATCTCCTGATATGGACTGAATTTGTGTGTGTATGTGTGTGTCCCATCCACCCCCATTCATACGTTGAAGCCCAATCTCCCAGTGTGTTGGAATTTGTGGGGCCTTTGAGAGGCACATTGAGTTAAAAGAGGTCATGAGAGTGGGTACCTCATGATGGGACTAGTGCTCTTATTAGAAGGGACATCAGGGGTGCCTGGGTGGCTCAGTCGGTTGAGCGTCCGGCTTCAGCTCAGGTCATGATCTCATGGTTTGTGGGTTTGAGCCCTGCATTGGGCTCTGTGCTGACAGCTAGCTCAGAGCCTGGAGCCTGCTTTGGATTCTGTGTCTTCCTCTCTCTCTGACCCTTCCCTGTTCACACTGTCTCTCTCTGTCTCTCAAAAAAAAAAATACATTAGAAGAGACATCAGAGATTTTGCTCTCTTTCTCTTGAGTGAGCACAGAGGTCATGTGAGCACACAGGTAGATGGCAGCCACCTACAAATCAAGAAAAGAGACTTCAGATTGAGACCTATTTTACTGGCACCTTGATCTTGGACTTCTCAGCCTCCAAAACTGTGAGACATACATATATATATATATTTTTTTAACCCACCCACTCTGTGATATTCTATTATGACATCCTGAACTAAGACATCTCCCAGCATATATTTATTTTATACTGTCTTTTTTTAACCCATCAGCAAATAAAAAATATTTTGGAAAAGAACTATCAGAAAAAATACTATTATGGAAGAAATATTAAAATATGATTATAGTAAATGAAGTACAATTTGAGTTTTAATTGACTACAGACTACTTCATAGTTTGTTTAGTCATTTTTAAACAAATAGGTTTACATACACATAACATGAAATCTAGAAATAGTATAGAACTGATACATTCACTCATTGATGCATCAGGAACCCACACTTCTACAGTTTTTTGGCCTTGCCCACCTTACCATGTTAGTAAGATATGGTGTGGATCATTGGTCCAGCCATAGAATGTGGTGCCAAGAAACAGAACTGGATCAGGAGTCAAAATGTTGGTGCTGGCATCTAGTGCTAATGTTCATTTCACCAAGCCATCTTATTTCCCTGAGCTTCTGTGTATAAACTGCAAAACAACAAGAATGGTGATGTTCATCCTCTATACTTCAGAGGGTCATATGTGGATGGCAAATGCAAATGTAAATGCTGGCAATGAGTTGATTTGATTCTTAAGCAGAACTGATGCTTTCATAGTATATTTATCATCTAAATTATAAGAAACACATAATTCAAAAATATTTCAAGGTGATGATTGTCAAGTGACCAAGAAGATATTATAAAGCTATTGGACGGATAGCTATGAATTATCTATTCTTATCCTCTAGGTTTGAGCCTTGAAGTCACATCAAAAAATTTACTACTCCAGAGAAGTACCATGAAATTGTAAGCGTTTGAGAGTTTACACAAACCTCTATTGACAACCATCTGTCCCTTCAATCTATAAAGAAGCTTAAGTATCATCTCTGGAATCTTTTTCCTAGACTCCTTGAGCCAACTTCACTGTTCTATTGTGCCCATTTGGTTGTTATTAGAGTGAATATGTATCTGCTTACTTGCATGTGTATTTGTTTATTGAACTAAGTAATGAACACTTTGATGATTAGGGATCCCATTTAAATTACTTTAGAATTCTCAGTACCTAAAAGTGTCTGACACTTAATAGAGGTTTAAATTATATTTGATGAAGGAAAGAGATAGAAAGAGAGAGGATAGGATGAAGGGGAAAAAAGACGGAAGGGAAGGGGAAAAAGGAGAAAGGGGAATTCCTTAAAATTGAATATCATTTTTGATATGTGTTTATAACAGCATTATGGATCAGAGCATGGACTAGAATTGGATACTTGAGTTGAATTCTAGCTCAGTTCCCTATTAATTGTAAGTCTTGAACATATTACTTATCTTTACTGTGCCTCAAATTCCACATCTATAAAATAAATATAGTATCAGCAACCACTTGATAGAGTTTTTGTGAAGATTAACTAAGTCATCCCCTACAAACCACTTAAAACTGTGTGTATCCACTTGATAAGCATCAACCATTAATATTGACTTTGATGCATCTCCTTTCAATACCACTACTAAATAAAACACAACGACTAATTACAACTTCAGAGATTAATGATTTTTCAGAAGTCATCTTTGAGATATTTCTTGTTAATGGATATTTTCATTAGGCAGTAAGCCAATTTCATTAAAAGAAGATTATAGAGAATATGACTATGTTTTGGAAGAGCTATGCTTTGTTTGAAATGTTAATAGTACTCATTATTACATAGAACCCTCCAAGTTTATTTTCATGTGTGTTATATGATATAATACCCTTCTTGGAAATATATCTTGCTAGGGTTCAAGGAGAAATTAAAACTCTCCATCTCTTTATCCATCTTTCCTGGAGATCCCAGTAATTTGAAAACTAATGCAAAATTCTTGGTCAGATACCTATTTGGATTCAATCTCTCTCAAAGGCAACAATTAAGACTTAGTGAAATTTCTGAGGCTTTACCAAATCCGCAAGAATAGATTTTAGTGTAGTCCAGTGTGTGCTTTGCTTTACAGATGTAGAAGCCCCATGTAGAGGCATGAAGTCTAAGGTCATCCAGCCACTCAGCATTGCCAATTCTACAACACAGGTTTCCAGATTCTCAGTAGTATTCAGGTTCACGGTATTAAACAAAAGTGATTAGTTGTCAATGCTACATTTTCTTTCCCTCCTGGTATCAAACTATTATTACTTTATTATTAAACATATTTCTCTTTCTGCTTCAAAAACATATTTAGACATTAAATGTAAAATAAAAACTAGTATTAGAAGAGATTAAAACATGGTGAGAAGTTTAAAAATTAGACATTACAACAGATGGTGGATTTTATTATTTTAGAAAAGTATGTATAAGTTTTGAACTGGATTGTTTGAGGGCATAGACTAATGCTTGGGAATACTTAGGTTTTGTTTTAAACAATAATGCTACTCACTACTGCCGCCTTGGTTTCATGCCAGGAACCTGTATCCTTTTATGTGGTCATCTCGCAGTTGGTCCGGCATTCACTCCTGACGTTGCCATTAGTCTGTCATCCCTTAATGAATATCCCAGTCTGCCCACATTCCACACGGGGACCCTACGTGGAAGGTAAAACGTGCTGCATGACACTGTGACACTGTCTGGAGAAGGATGTTAATTCTTTGCGAATATTCCCACGGAGAAACCTGACCTCTGTTCATCACAAACAGGAACTTTTTTCTTTTTTTTTTTTTAAACCGGAAGGTAGAGTGAGAGAGGAAACAATGTTGATTTCTGGAAGAAGTGGTGTTGGAAGTCCAGTTTGCTGGCTTTCGGAACAATTATGGGAAGCCCCACAGAGCATGTCCTTTTTACTCAGAATAATGGAAAGCACTTCCACTTCTCTGCGGAAACAGCAGTTCAAAGACAGGACACAGAGTCCCTAAGCTCTGGCAGCTTTTGAATAGTCCCTCCTACTGGACTCCTGACACTGGTTAACTGAAAAAGGATTCTCTTATGTACGTAAATTGGTATGATATGGGTCTTATTTATATCTCAGAACACAATTTGCCTTTGGGGATGAAACTGACTGGCCTATCTGGTCCCATTTATTTATTCAGTAAGTATAGGCTAATCATTTTCTCTGCATTGAGTTAGACAGTGTGGACACAAAAATGAGTAAGATAACTCTCCTTGCCCTCAAGAAATGTACAACCTAGACAGGCACATGAATTGAAAAGTATACCATTCTTGAGAGCAATTACACAACCTGTAATCAAATTGCTATGAGTGAGCAATATTTCTCCTGTTAACCTTGCTTGAGAAAATCTCACCCAGGTTCTCTGAAGGGCTTAGCAACAAGTTGGAGGCAGTGCAGTTTCCGACGTCATATATGCACACTATGCGGTGCTTTGCCACAGTTAGAAGCAAAGAATTAGATTTAACAGAAGAACATCAATGAATCATTAAAACACATGATGCTGAGTATGAGTAAATTAAAAAAGAAAATAAACCACAAAAATACTATAATACTATACATGTAAATAAAAGGCATGCATACAAAACAATGCCCATTTACTATACAAATAAAAAGGTATGTGGAAGCACACTTAAATGATGGCCTTTTGTATAGAGGACCATGGGTATGGAAACTCAATTAAAGGGATCAGATAAACAAATAATATAAGAGTCTTTGTAGATTGATGATTATGGAACACATACTGAGTAAGCATAACCTAATTCTCAAATTCCTAAAAAAGAAAAAAAAGAAAAAAAGCGAACTGAAGTATAAAGTAGTTAGTGCACTTCGAATGCACTGCTTTTGCAGAAAGACCCAGGAAAATATTCTGGAGGAGGTGACATCTAGAATGAGACTTAGACACCCAGTGTCACAGCTGTAGCCATTTCTTCCATCACATACTGGCATATCCCTGCCTTTGAATGAATTTAACTTTATAATTTAAGAAGCCTTCCTCCCCAATTATATTGAAGATATCTTCTCTTATTCATTCCAAAGTAAGTGGGTAGTCCTATTGCAGATGGGGGAATAGAAATTCAAAGATTAGCTGGCTTTAGCTTCTAACCAAAATCTACACTGCTGAGATAGAGCACAGTATGCCCAGAGCCCATTCTGCTTGGTGTGACCAGCTGCCTTGTCTCTAGCAGGGCTTTCGAGATATAAATCCATACTGGTCATCCTGTTCCAGTTTTGTGCCCTAGGCTCTTGCATTGTTCCATTGTTTGTTTGGTTGGTTTGGTTTTATTGTAAGACACAACCATGCAATTCCCCTTCAACAGTTGGGTCCCTGGCTCACTCTACCTATAGTCTAGCCATGTGAAACTTACTATTTGATTCCTTTGTCTCTGGATTGTGTGCTACCAATTCTGCCCGGAGCCCTCAAGAACCAGAATCCTGCCATATGCTCACCACACATCTAAGCCCACTGCCTGATGTTAACAGTCTATCATGGCGAGATTCACCTATTCTCCTTTGCTGGACCTCCCCCGCGCACTCTTACCTTTTGAAATTGATCAGTATATAACTTTTTTTTTTTTTTTTACCTTAGTCTCCTCACAATTGCTGTCTGCCGGTCTGGCTTTTCTCTGGTATGTGATGCGGTGATGCCCTGAGTGTATCATACACAGGCTGGTGGAAAAGGCATAGTGCAAGTGGTTATGCTCTGAAGCCAGGTTTTCTAGGTGCAAAGTCAGATATTCAGTTAACTCATGGCACAGGCATAAGCAGGTTATTTAACCTCTTGGTATATGTGGATGAGGATTGGGATGTTATATCTCAGGACTGAGGGTTTTTATAACATTCAAAGAAATGATATGTGTGAAGTCCTTACAGCAA
>PJEM01017903.1:0-20390 GCA_004023845.1 Helogale parvula
TAGGAAAGTGGATGGACCTTGAGGGTGTCATGCTGAGCGAAGTAAGCCAGGCAGAGAAGGACAGAAACCATATGTTTGCTCTCATAGGTCTAACAGGAAAACAAGAGAGACCTAACGGAGAACCAGGGGGAGCGGAGGAGGGAGAGAGAGCTGGGGAGAGAGAGGGATACAAAACTTGAGAGACTATTGAATGCTGAAAGTGAACTGAGAGGTGAGGGGGAAGAGGGAGGGGGGAAAAGAGGTGATGGTGATGGTGGAGGGCACTTAAGGGGAAGAGCACTGGATGGTGTATGGAAAACAATTTGATAATAAAATATTATGGAAAATGGAAAAAAAAAAGAAAATATATATACATTATATATATTGAAAAGGGCAGGACATGTAACTATTCATGAAGAAAGATGGAGCATCAAACAACCATACATGACACATACAGCCTGTGTTCACTTTGGGGTGGTACCAGCTTCAGAAGGAGGCAGTGTAGCCCCTGATCTTTTGAGGTTGCCTTTGGACAAGGAGAAGGGCACTGGGCATGTTCTGAAAGCAGGTATAAAGGGAATGGGGTCTTTGGCTCTTATCCTGATAAAGAAAGCAGGACCTCACTTGTTTATAGCCTGGAGCCACACCAACTGACCTTCAAGCCAGGCTTCTGCAGGGACAGCTGGTGTGTTTTAGTGAAGTCTGAAAAGAAACAATAGCTGAATGGGGAGAAACAGTTCTCTGAAAAATAAGCTTTAAATGTTCTGCTAGCTTCAATCTCATGAACACTGCGGGGCGTGGCTTCGGGTTGCTTCTGTGAGCAGTGCAAGGAAGGGGCCTTCTGCTCTTGCCATTAGGATCAGCAATTCCCGCGTGTGGTTTGCAATATCTCACAGAGCACAATGCCTCTCGGCGCTGCAGAGGGAGCAGATACCAAGCCTCAGGAGGTAGGGAAACCCTATGCTGTCTTGTGTAAATTGGGCAGATCACTGGACTCTTGAACAATTATAGACCTCAGAACTGACAAAGGATATTTTCAACTTTCAATGTTTGTGGACCCTGCTCGTGGGCTCCCAGGGAATCTAGACTTAAACACTAGCGAAGATCAGAATGACTTCCCCAAACTGGAAAGCATGGGGTCTACTTATGCCCTGAGCACACACTGTGCCTCTGCTTCATTAGCAAAGAACCTAAAGGAAACCTATCAAACTAAAATAAGAGTAAAATTCTCCCTAAGTTCTTCTCCCATATCTCTGAAGTCTGCAACCTTGCACGTACTAAACGCATAGTTGAAGTTCATAATTTTCTGGAATGTCTTCCATTGTGATGGTTTGTGACTCGTTATATGAAAACACAAATATTCTGCACAAAAATTCCTAACTTCCAAGCACTATCTTATTTGTGAGGATTGTGTGTCCCTGGCAGGTGTCCTCACTGTGGCTTGAATAAAACTCCCTTCCACTTTTTTTTTTTTTAGAAATTCTGAAAGTTTTCTTCATTTTGCATGGACAAAACATTACAGAAAAGTAAACTGTTCAATTCTAAACATAATAGTAATGCACCAGGGCTTCCTTTTCAAACCTGAGTTCTATTGTTAAAAGTCACTTGTGAATTCAGACTACTTTTCTACGATTCTACAGCACCAAAAGGCATTGCAATTTATCTTCCTGTCAAATATGAAATCTTCAGTGTTGCTCTAAGATTTCATGCACCCTCCCAAATCCCCTTGAGATTTCTGAGGGTGAAGAAGCCTCACTGGACACAAAGTTGTGAAGCAAACCAGCTCTAGATGAACAGGGCTGTTACTGGAGGCGGGCTGTACTGTTGCACAACGGAAAACACCAGGTTATTGCTAGAGAAGCGCAATCTTCCTGTATTCGGTAACTATGTTTCGGCTGCAAGAGGCAGAGAGGAACTCGGGCTGTCAAAATGGGGCATCGGTGTCTCAGTGACCAAATGAAAACTCGCAAGGATGTTACTGAACATCAGGTGCGAATAGAACCAGGTTTTGTTATGCCCAGATTTTAATATCGCCCCCCAAAACCAGAGACCGCCAGGGAGGCCGAATCACTCATGCAAAAGCAAAGGGCTTTATTACGAATTTAGGCCCAGCCAGCCTAAACTCGGGCTCACAGACTTCAACAACACACTGGATCCACGTGGAGTGAGCTCCGAACAAAGGGGGGGTAGGGCTTTTATGAGTTTGGGAAGGGGGAGTTACAGGAAATACAGTGATCCAATCATTATTATACAATATGATTGACAGCAGGTTTAACCATTCACATTGCCTAGAGTATTTGTTACTTTTGGCGGGACCCAATCACAACATTTAGAGTATTGACCAATCACAGAGTGGGCCCAGGACCCTCATGTAGGCCGTGACTAGTCTTAGCCTCCATCTTTAGGCCTGCCCTTAGAAATGTTAAAGATGTTAGCTGACCTTTCCTGATTGGATGTTACAAAGGTTGTCCCTTCTGCCTTGGGCAATGTGTGCCCTTCTGTTGTCTCATGGAGTCAGTTTCAGACCTGTATCCTTACAGTTTGAAATGCAGCTAAAACTTTTGCATCTTGTATTTCCTCTTTTCTCTGTATTGGATCATTTTAGAGAGATCACCTGTACAGGCTCCATTTTCAGCTCTTTCTAGGTTCACACCTCTCATCTTGCCAACAAAGAAAGATATCATCTGCGGTCTGCAAGGGAAAAGTTCTAGGATAGAATTTTGAATCAATGGTCTGAGTACGGCTTTTGTTAGAGTGGGCTAAATTATTTGGACAAATAAAAGCACTCTGTTCTTTCTAGAAAATGTGTAACTTTCATGTATTCATTGGATATTTTTTGGGCGGAAATAGCAAAACGTAATTCAAGCTTGTCAGGTGGTGGTTTGTTGTCTTAGTGAACAAATTAAAGGGGCCCAGGGAAGCAGTGAGCCCACCCCACAACCTGACTGGACTCGACCTTTCCTGCTGGAAGGGGTGCAACAGCCTATCTGCAAAGGGCTGTCCTGGGCCCGTGCTGCCACTGTAGGGTGAGGGTGTGACTGATCTGGGTTTCCCTGTGAAGAAGCCATGTGGCTTTCCCACTAAGCTATGCCTGTCAACTTCCGTGCTTTTGGGCCAGAAAGGATCACTGGACATCCAGCTACCTTATTCTGCTCTCTCTACTTGTTAGTGAGGAGAGAGGCCATTTTTCCGAGGCCCCTCCCTGATGACAACAGTGCTTTCAGCTCTCAGGCTGGAGGAGCCTTTCACTCTCAGGGAGAGGTCTGGGGGCATGGAGCCACTGTCCTTTCTTCCCTCAGGAGGAAGCGGGTGCGTCTTCCAGCCCCCATAGCTAGGTCCCACGCCCTTGAAAATGGACTTCTTGAAATCACAAGTAAGATGGACCAGCTGCAGAGTCGAGAGCATTTCAAGTTCAGAAGGGACGCTTGTTCTGCGTTTTTCCTTATATGAGTGGCAATGTTTATCATGAAGTGTGAGATTGTGGGTCATCGCCATACAGGGGAAGAAGGGAGCATGTTCCAAAAAGGGAATCCAACTCACAGATGTATCATTATAGTCATTAAAATATGAGAAAATTATAGGGAAACTAAAGGAGCACGTCTTTCTACTCACATCGCTTAGGATCCCTTCTTTTACTCATGATAAAACTGAACGTGGAGGATTTCTATAATGTCTTCATGTTGCACAACTTGGACACAGACTCAGGACCAAACCCAATGTCTCTTCATTTGAAAGGTCTTGCTCTTTGCTGCATTTCACTCAACACTTTTTAAAGTGACCCAACAAACAACACACATCAGAACCCCTGAAGTTCATGAACCCCTGAAGAAGACATGTCCTGAATGAGTTCACTTCATGGTAGGACCAGCTTAAGGAAAGATTTTGTGTCCCTTTTTCCTTTTTTAAATGAACTTGAGTCCATGGTGAACAAACTGTCTTTCATTTTTTCTTCCAGACCTTGTGTCTGCTGACCTAGGGATATGGGACCCATCATAGCCCTGGGAAGAAGCATCCAGGATAGACCAAGGTGAAGCCCGTTGTGACACCAAAGAGAGGGAGTTTACACCTCGTTTTATGAATGAGGAGGTGCTTTTCCTTCCCACTCTTGTAAGAGAGATGGCCAGCCCCTCAACACCTTCTCCTCCTCCCCACTTTGTGGACAGTTCTTGGTGCTTGCACTGTTCACAGGCCTGGGAGACAGGAGCTTTCCTGAGGTCCTAAGGATTCCTGAGAATTATTCTCAGGGTCCAGGGAGAGAGACTCATGGTTCTTGCACCAAAAGGCATCTTTGTTACTTCTCTGTAGTTTGGTTAACTAGTTTTTGGAAAACCTTGTGAGAAATTAGAGATCTGAAGGATGTCATCTCATTGACATAATACCTCAGCACATAACACCTTCTCCATTATTTTCCAGCCATAACATGAGGAACTCCAACCTGACATAATAACAAAGAAACAGCTGGGAACAATTGGATCCAGGAAAATTGCTAAGTCTAATAATGTGACCAAGGTCAAAAATGAATTGAAAGGAAAGCATTTATTTATTTATTTATTTATTTATTTATTTATGAGACCGGGGGGAGGGGGAGAAGGAGGGACAAAGGAAAAGAGAGAATCTCAAGCAGACTCCATGCTCAGTGCAGGACCTGACTTGGGGCTCAATCCCACCAACCTGGGATCCTGATCTGAGCTTAAATCAAGAGGCTCAACCAAATGAGCCACTCAGAGGCTCCAGGAAAGGAGAATATATAGAGGTTTGGGGTGACCACAGCAGTACTGAACTAAAGTAGTCCCCCTCCTCTGCAGGAAATACATTCCTAGACCCCCAGGGGCTGCCTGTGATGATGGATGTTCTGAACCCTAAGTGTACTAAGAGGTTTCCTATACATTCATATACATGATCAAGTTTCATTTATGAATTAGGCACAGTAATAAATTAACAACAATAACTAAAAATGAAAGAGAACGAATGTAAGAATATATGGTGGTAAACTTATGCATTACCGCCCCCTTCCCCCAACTAATCTGATGTACTGCACTCATCCTACTTCTTGTGATGATGTGAGATGACAAGAGGCTTACATGAGGAAATAAGGGAGGTGAGTGAGGTCAGCATTAGGATGCAGCGTTAGACAACTACTGATGTCCAGCCTTATGTCAGAAGGAGGATCATGGGCTTCCAGGGCACACTTGACCCTGGGCAATAGAAAGCACAGTCAGATACACCACAGACAAAGAAGGACAGCTATAGTGACACTTCATGTGGCCACACGAGAGTGATGAGAATGTACTGGGAGCTTCTGGGACTCGGGTTCTTCCATGCACATCCTTCTTTAAAATTATTTTTATGTCTTTTATTTATTTTTGAGAGACAGAGAGAGAAAGTGCGAGCAGGGGAGGGACAGAGAGAGGAGACACAGAATCTGAAGCAGGCTCCAGGCTCTGAGCTGTCAACACAGAGCCCAACACAGGGCTTGAACCCACGAACCCTGAGATCATGACCTGAGCCAAAGCTGGCTGCTTAACTGACTGAGCCACCCAGGCGCCTGCCATGCACGTCCTTCTAACTTATGATGCATAAGACAGATTCTAGCACACAGAACTCCTGATGAGGAAGCAGATATCAGGCAAAATCGCTCCTATGTTCAGATCACACAGCCTGTAGGCTCTGGAATGCATCCCGGCTATGACTGCCCTTTGTGTATGGGGTTTGCTCCCCCAGCCCATCCTGCTGCCTGTCCAGTCCTCCAGCTCGGTGCTCACGGGACATATAAGTGCCCAGAGGCAGAGCAGGCACTGCAGCACCAGGCCTGAAGAGAGGGGACATCCAGGGACAGGATGGGCCCAGACTGTGTTCTCCCTTCCTGAGGGCCCATGTACACTGGCATTGCCCTGTGGCAGAAGTCATACACATAAAGCACAAGACAGACACTGAGCCATTTCCATGTGACTCTTCAGCAGGGACCTAACAGGAACACAATAACGGCATCCCAGGGAGCCCAGAGGGTATCTTTTAAAAAGGTCACCATGTTATTGTTCAGGACTCCTTCACAGGGAAAATAGTCCCATTCTTTATTTTCAGTGGACCAAGAATCAGCTGACCCTGCGTCCCTGAACTGGACCTGCTTCCTGTGGCCTCTCATGACACCTGCTCAGAGATGTGTTCTTTACCAGAGCATGTTGGGCCCATATTGGGCATCAGTGGAGATGCAAATGTGACAGACTCCCTGCCATCACATGAGGTGGCTCTCAAGGAGAGCATGGCATCTGTGTTCTCCATGTATCAGGCGTCTCTGCCGCACTGGCTGCTGGGAGAAGATTCATGTATGTTCCAGGTGCTGCACATTATCATCCCGTCCACAGCCCACAGCCCACCCCTGCCCAGGTTTCTCACCATTTAAAGTGCAGTCCTGAAACTTCAAGTGCAAGAGAACCTAGGTACTTGTTGACAATGCACATCCTGGGTGCACCTACCCACAGAGAAGCAGATGCAAGACCTCTGACCAGAGCTTGAGAATTTGCTCTTTGAGTGCTGCCCCAGGTGCTTGGGGATCACACCTTGAGGAACATGGTCCTGGAACCGTGCTTCTGACACTCCAGCATGTAAGCACATTCTGTGAGGATCTTGTTAAAAATGCAGATCCTGATTCTGTAAGTCTGGTGCTGTTCCTGATATCCATTCTCCTGGGCATGAAAATGGAACATAAAGATTCAGTGCTGGTCTAGACTCCTTCATCTTCCTTATAAGGTGTTTCACCATGTGATGTGCCCTTCAAAATCCAGCGTTCAAAAGTCAATTGGCCTGACAGTCAACAGTTTCATTTCATGAAAGCCCATGAATCTATGAACTTCAGTAGTGTCATCTGTGTGACCTTTAGGCAATCGATGTCACCATAACTGCAACGAGTCTCCTTTTTTGCATTTGCCACACAGGAACCCCGAGCTGTCCCAGAAGTGAACCGTGCTTTAGTATCAGATGGCTAATCTGCAGTTAAGTCCCTCGGAGGCCAGTGGTTCAGGTAGAGCAGATGAGAGGCACGTCTTCTGCACCCCAACGATCTGTGCAGTTTGCTGAGGCCTCCGGGCACAAGATCTGCCCTCAAAGAGATGTGCCATTTCCACTTCCCAGGAAGGGTTCCTTACACTTTCCATACCTTTGTGATGTGAGAAGACCCTTATGAGATGAGAAATTTCCCGTTGTTCTTTGGGGGGATAACAATCGTTACTCAGGAGGATCTGATGACTCAGATACACTTAAATCTCCAAGGGCTGGTGCTCCTCAGAACTGGAGAGAAGCCCCCAGTTCAAATGCCCAGAGCCAGGGAGGAACACAGGCATCTCTCTGATGAAGGCTACAAGCAGCCATCACATGGGGGAGAATCATTGTCATTTCAGTTTCTGAGGAGGGATGGAGGTCAAGGCAGACCTAGTTTCAGATTTAACTCAACCACTTTCAAGGCCTCCATTCAAACTTTGCTGCTTTCCTGGTGATTTGGTGCAGATAATGTAAGAAAATTCTCATGTACAGAACCATTTTTTCTAATATTATAGAAGCAGACGGATGGGAGGCAGTGAAGAGGCATTCTTCTATGTCACCGTGGGTTATATCCAGTCAGCTTGGGCCCAGATCCCAGGCCTCCCCCACCCCCACCACCGTATTTCAGCTGGAGAAGCCTGAATACGGAACTGCTGGTGCCTGAACCCACCTTGTTCTTACAAGATTGGATCATGGGCTGGGACCTTTTCACTCTAAATCCTCTCTCAGGTGAGACTTCCGGTAAGTCAGGAAGAAGGGGTAGAGTTAGTTTCTCACAAGAAGATATTTATGAAAACTGGAGAAAAATATTAAATATAAACATTTGAAGTTTCTGAAAAGTAAATGCAGGGAGAGAGAAACATGAGAACTATAATCTTGAATAACCACCGCTGCAATGGGCAAGAACCGCAAGTGCCCAGCCTTCTCCCCTCTCGGTGCTCTCCTCCCCCTGCGTAACTGCAGCCCAGTGGCTCACAGAGCAGATGACAGTGGTCACAGTGCCAAAGAACTGGACATTTAAAGGGGAAATTTGAAAGTGAGGGAGCAGCGGAGGGGTGAGGCCTGAAATCTGAATAGAATCCCACTCAAAATCCTTAGATGAGCACCACACTCTGCATGGCTGGGGGACGCTCAGGAGACATTGCTGATAAGACAGAAGGGACCAGAGAAAGTTCTAGCTTTAAGGACACTTGTCCTGACCCAATCTGAGAGTCTGGGCCCTTGACTTATGAATACTCCAATCAGCACAAGGCTCAGGCAGCAGCATGAAAAATCATACTGGGAGCACCTGGCTGGCTCAGTAGGTAGACCTTGTGAATATTGATCTTGAGACCATGAGTTCAAGCCACACATTAGGTTCAGAGTTTACTTAAAACATAAAATACTGGATGAAGGTCAGATTTTATGGCTGGCAGAGCATGTGGAAATTTCGGGGAAATACTAGACACAATGCAACCACAGAAAAGTTGAGGGTCAAACTCTGAGGAGAATCTGCACAAACTTTTGGCTGACCACCAACCCACACAGATGGAGGGGGGCTCACTTAAGACCTAGGATAAAATGCAGCCCCTGGATATGGGAAAAGCACTACATAGACAACAGCTGTCAGCAATGCAGGGGTTCAGGTCATTGTGGGGTTCATGCAGTTAGACTCTTACATGACACTTAGACACTTAGGATAAAAACAATCTTCAACAAAATAAATAAAATCGATTTCAGATTTGCTAAAACATGAAATGCATAATCCACTTTTAAAGGACATATTTTAAAAGACATGCAAAGAAATAGAAATAAGTGACTAGGAGAAAGACAACACAACGTTTTCCCAGGGTGCCAATTCCCAGATGTTGGAATCAGCACCAAACGCTGCCACGAGCTTCAAAGAATGAAGCTATGTGCTGAAAGAATCAAGTTATTAAGAAATTAAGAAGAATTAATTAAGAGTCAAACATTAAGAAATCAAGTTATTAAAGGGTGAACAGAAAGGAAATCTGAAAGAAGAAGTGGAATGTACAAAGAAGACCAAATAGATATTCTAGAACTGAAAGAAAGGAAAATGTAATGCAAGTTCAATGGGCAAACTCCATGGAAGACCTGTGAAGTCAGAATGAAAATCAAAGAGGTCATATATAAGTCAATAGAAAGTCTCCAATTCAAAAAAAATCAGAGAAAAAAGATTGAAGAGAATCTTGTAAAACCTCATAAATCCACAGAGAGTAAAAAAGGCAAACAGATATTCAGAGTCCAAAAATAGGAAGGAGGAAAAAGGGCAGAAAAATATTTGAAAAAATCATGTTTGAAAACTCCTCTAATTTAGTGCAAAAACCTTGAACATCTAGATCTGAGAAGTTCATCACTCACCAGACAAGAGAAGCAAAAGAAAACCACACTGAGGCTCTTCCATGTCCATGTCAGGAGAATATAAGGAAGACAGGGGTGCCTGGGTGGCTCAATTGGTTAAGCAACTGACTCTTGATTTTGGCTCAGGTCATGATCTCCTAGTCATGAGATGGAGCCCTGAGTCCATCTCCACGATGAGCGTGGAGCTTACTTGAGATTCTCTCTCTCCCTTTCTCTTTGCACCTCCATTGCTCATTCTCTCTCTCTCAAGATAAATATATATTTAGAAACAAACAACAACAAAAGAAAAATCTTCAAAGTTAACAACATCCTCCACACAGGGCCTGGTGGTTTTAAAATGTCCACAGACTCACTGAATCTCCCTCCCCCCATAAAGAGGTAGAACTAATTATCCTCCTCTTGTGTGTGGACTGGACTCAACGATCACCTCTAATGGACAGAGAATAAGGGGGACGTGATGGTGTGTGACTTCAGAGATCAGGTCTCAGAGGGCCTGTAGTCCTCTCTCTTTCTCTTCTTGTCTTTCTTTCCCTCTCTTGGATCCTGGATTTGGAAGAAGGCAGGTACCTAGTCAGAAAGATCCTCACTTGCAGAGAAGCCCACCAGTGAGAAGCTGAGGCTCCCCCCTGAGAGCCCACAGACCCTGAAGCTCCTGCCAGCAGCCACATGTGGGAACGTGAACTTGATCCTCCAGCCCATGTCACACCTTCACATCACTGTGAATCTAGTCTCATCTTGGCTGCAACCTAATGAGAAAACTTAGCTGGAGTTGCCCCATATCTTTGTCCTTACATTTCTGATCCACAGGATTTTTTTAAAATTTATTATTATTATTATTATTTTTAATTTATTTTTGAGAGACAGAGACAGCATGAGCAGGGGAGGGTCAAAGAGAGAGGAAAACACAGAATCCGAAGACAGGCTCCAGGCTCCGAGCTAGCTGTCAGCACAGAGCCTGATGTGGGGCTCTAACCCATGAACCATGAGATCATGACTTGAGCCGAAGTTGGACGCTCAACCGACTGAGCCACCCAGGCACCCCTGATCCACAGGAATTTATTGTCATAATAATGTCATATGAAGCTGCAGAATTGTGTTATAATCTGTGACACCGCAATGGATAATGATACAGACATTGGAGACTGGACATGGGTGCTGGCATCACAGACACCTTACACGAGGCAGGTGCTGAGGGGCAGGGACAGGGGTGGTGTGAGAAGGACTGTGAGTGAGAGTTGAGAAGGAAGAGATTAGCAGGAATGCTGGGAATTTTCAAGGAAAGGAGCGGAGACTGAGAAAGGGAAAAGAGGCCTCTGGAGCCCCACAATCTACTGGGGAGACGCAGGCTGAAGACATGATCCCACAGCAGACACAGCCACAAGCTCCGGGAAGACAAGTCACCAGTGTGCACAGACGCTGAGACACAAGCCGACTGTGTGCTGCATATAAGACATGCACTTTCGTGGCACCTGGGTGGCTAGTTGGTTAAACATCCGACTTCAGCTCAGGTCATGACCTCGTGGTTTGTGAGTTTGAGTCTCATGTCCGTCTGTGTGCTGACAGTATGGAGCCTCTTTGGATTCTGTCTCCCTCTCTGCCACCCCCCTCAAAAATACATAAATAAATATTTAAAAAAAAAGAAGTGTACTTTCACTCTGAAAACACAGGTGGAACAGCTCTGCCAGGCAAACTGTGCCACGAGGAGGCTGATATACTAATATCAGGAGCAAAGAGATTCGAAAAGAGAACACATTGCTCTACATCAAAAGAGCCCCTCGTGAGAAATCTACTAGATGAGAAATGTCACGAGTGCAGACAGAAAGGAGACCAGTTGTCGTCCAGGGCAGGGGGCCAGGGAGAGGACCAGATGCAAAGAGCATCAGGAAACATTAGGATAAGGGACCTGTTACTATCTTCCTCGTCTGACTGATTCAATGAGTCTAAACCATTACTAATATTTCTCTTACTGTGCATTCACACTCAGTAGTTTTATGTCATCTGAAAATCTTACAAAATAAAACAAAAGTAGGGAGGCAATGGCACAGGAAGGATAAATATGAACTAGGTAAATATAAATGAGGAGGCAAAGTTTACGTAAATGTATTATAGATAAATATGAGCTGGGAGAATTCATTGCGAGCTCCTCTGTCATTAACTAATTTTAAAGGAAGTCCTGCAGGCCAAAAGGAAATGACACTAGACGTTAACTCATAAACAGAATGGAATAATTAACACCAGAAATGGTGTTATTCTGTATATGTACATTTTCTTCACTTCTTTAAAAGATATATGACTGTGCCAAACACTGAGTAGCTCATGATAGAATCTGGCTTACATGTATGTTGTGACACATGTAACAATACTAGCACAGAGGGGGCTAAATAAATCTCTATTCCTGTATTTACTGGGTGGAGTTCAGTGTTACCTTAAGTAGGTTGCAAAAAGTTAAAGCTGCAGGTTTCAATTCCTACAACTTCAATAAAAATTAACAGAAATAAATATAGCTAAAGAGGAACTAGAAGAATCAAATCATAAACAAACCTATTTTCTTGAAAGAAAAGAAGGGAGAAAAGGAGGTACAAGAATGGAAAAAGACATGAGACACCTTAGAAACAAAGAGCAAAATGCTAAACCCAAATCCTACCATGTCAGGAATCATAAACCAACTAAAATTCCACTCAAAAGGTTGACATTATCAGACTGCATAAATATAAAGATGGGGTATACCACGTAGAATAGAAACACGAACTACAAAAAAAAAATAAGTGAAAGCTTAAAGGGTGACGTAATTAATATCCAATGGGAATAAAAAGGATAAGAAGTCTGGAATGTTACAAAATGGCTGCCACACAAGGAGCATCACTAGAGACAAAAAAGGACTTTCTAGAAGGATGAAAGATCAGCATCACAGCAAAGCAAGGTAATGAAGGGAGAAGACCCTGAGTACAGAGCTCTAACCAGGTCACACATAACGTGGAAGAAGAGTAAGAAGTAGACAAATTAGCTATTATATTTAGAAATCAATACTCTTCTCTTGGTGATAGAACAGGTAAGGAAGGATTAGAGGACTTTAACCATTCCATGAGCCAGAATAGACCACGGACTGGACCTAAATAAATGTGAAGGTGGTGAAATTATAGAGGACACACTGTAACCACGGTGACATTAAATTAGAAATCTGTAACATGAAGATCTCTGGAAAATCCCGAAATATTTGGAAATTGTGCCACACGTCAAACTCCTGGGTCCTAATGGCTTACAGAAGTAACACAAGGGACGTCAGAGTCTCTCTACCTGGATGACAATGTACAGAAATGACAGTGTGAGGTCTGTAGATGCAACACAAGCAGAGGCTGTGATTTCACCATTTTCAGGGACAGGAAGCCAGGCCTGAGGGACCCAGGCAGCCGGTTCCTGTTTCGAGGGTGCACCAAGGGGTAGAAGAAGCAGCACGCCAGGGTCCTAGGCTCTCCAGGTGAGGGAAGGGGCCACCCATCAGGTTCCAACTGTGGAGGTCTCACCCCCCCCCAACCAAACAGGTGCTTCTGCCAAAATATGAAAAACCTAAACTTAAGTACATTTCCTGACCAGTTACAGAGCTAACCCCTGTGTAATGACCATCTGATGCAAAATAGAGACACCTACCAGGGCCCCAGCCAGATGCCCCCGTGCCTCCTCCAAACAGAGCCCCTCCTCCCTCCACAAGGGTCCCCTTAGACGACCCTTCCCCTCACCTCTGGTCCCTGGTTTCTCTTCCCGCACTCCTGTTGGCCTCCATCCCCTAAGGTCACTATTTCCTACCTGTGCTCACTTCTCCAGGAGCTTCCCCAGGTTCCAGGTCATCACCCAGGGGAGCTCCGCCCCTCCTCCTCCCCTTCTTCAACCACATCTTAGGTGTGGAGAATCCAGACTTGGTTCTCTGGACGAGGACCCTGTAGCACTGGAAGCAACAGTAAAAACAAGTGACAGGGACTCCAGGGTCCAGGGTCCCATTAGGCCCCTGAAGAGAACTCAGGTTTCCTGTCGTCATCCCTGTGGCCACACGGGCGCGCTGCCGCCCTCCGTCCCGCACAGCCAGGGGAGAGGACTGGGCTGAGCTGAGTCAGGTCCCTATGGGTGACCTGCAGGCTTAGCATGGGGGGGACAAAGGTCCCTTCGATGCAGCCCTGGGGGCAGGTGCAGGGGTGGGGCAGGGGTCAGCGGAGAGGAGGAGGCTCTGGAGCCCTGTCCTGTGTGTGCAGTTTCCATCTGTCCTCCCCACAACCCTCTCTCCAGGCGCATGAACAGCCCCAAGAAACCTGAAAAGTTGACACTTTTTCCTCCTGGATGTATTACTTCTCTGAGGGCCACTGTCAGAAAAGAAACTCTTTTATTTTGGCATAGTTTGAGATTTACAGAGAATTACAAGGTTAGGGCAATGTCCCTGTAAGGCCCACACTCATTGCTCCCTTGTTAACACCACCCTCACCCTCACGCATTTACCACAGATAATGACGCAATACTCATACATTCTACTGAACGCCACGCGGGATTTGGTTTCATTGGTTTCGTTTTCTCCTCCAAATCCGATCCAAGATACTACATTGAGTCCCCATCATGTCCTCTTCAGGCTCTTCTGGCTGGGACCATTTCTTAGACTTTTTCTTTCTTTTTCTCTCTCTTTCTTTCATCTTTCTTTTTTTGTTTTTCTTTTCTTTTCTTTCTTTCTTTCTTTTCTTTTTTTTTTTTTTTGACGTTTGAGGAGAACTTTCAGGTATATTGTGAATTAGGCTGACTGAAGCTATGGGGTTTGGGAAAATCACAGCTGGACAGGCCATTCTCAACACTATGCAACATTACAAGCGCATAGAGACAAAGTTAACCTTCACTTCCTGGCTAAGGTCATCTTGCCCAGATTCCCCCTGTGACGTTCCTTTTTATGCTTTGTCCCTTTCCATGAAGAAGTCTTTGGAAGGAAGTCACCGTGCACAGCCCACAGTTAAGGGCTGTCCCACTATGAAAATGCGAGTCTTTGTGGTGAGCTGTCTGCTCAGGTTCTTGCTCAGTTTTTTAATGAGTTTTCTTATTGTTGCTTTTTAAGGGATATATGGATATTATAAAACAAGTCCTTTATCAGACATATGATTTGCAAATATCTTCTCCTGGTCTCTGGCCTGAGCTTCTTTATGGATATAACAGTAGACATATTTGCAAGGATGTAGTTTGGGGTAGGAGAAAGGAGAAATAGCTCACTGTGGTGGATTTTGGGGAGAGAATGTGGGTGACTGGGGGATGAGGGTTGCCATGTGACATCTTCATTTTTGGATATTTGTGATTATTTACTAGATTCTCTCATATGTGCTGGAGTGATGTTTCCAAAAGATGAAGTAGCATAAAATCCCTAACATGTTACACATCAACCTCAGACTATAATTAAGACTCGGGTTCTGCTCTTCTACTTTAGGGCCAGTCATCTTTTCACTGAACTATTTTGTCCTTGAATTTCCATCTCTGAGGCAGGTGGGCCAGGTTGTGTGCACAAGCACTCCTCCGAGAACACCTTAAAATGCTGTGTAACATACAAAAACCATCATCTACAAAGCATTAAAACTGACAAGATAGTAATACATGAATAAAGAAGCACCCCCCCTAAGAAGAGAAAGATCCTGCTTGCCCCCTCCCGCCACCCCCAGAGGACAGTCTAGAAATGAGTCCCCTGCCCAGGGCACAGTCAGAGGCCCAGCTCTGTGGCCTGAGCTGCTGACTTTCCTACCATCTCCTTCCTTTTTAAAGTGAGTAAACATGTATAAACTGATTATGATGTGTATGTATGATGTACAATATATGTGAAGTAATGTGTATTCTTTGTAGAAAAAGTACAAAATGAGAAAAGCGAATGACGACAAGGTAAAAAGGATGGTAATTCTCACACCTGAGCTATTTTGTTGCATTTTCTTCTAGTATATTACAGATGCTACTGGGACTGGAATCTGGAATTTTACAAAGTTGAATACTTCTGCAGTATTGATATCAAGTCAGAGGTCCCCAATCTTCCATCTCCCCCTTTTCTGAATCTCTGAGATCACCTGCACTCGATCTTTTAGATGATTCTCTGATTACTGCTTCTGTGCCTCCAAATAGCCTGTTTCTTGCACCCATTCTCTGGTTTTCAGGTTTATGCATCATCTGTAGTGAATTGGCTCTTCTTTCACACTCTCCCTTCTGCCCAAATAATTATTTTATACCTTTGATTAGCTCAGTGGGTACTGTCTGCATTTTTATGACAATGACACGCTAGTCATAACTGAGCATTTAGTAGACTGTGATTACTTTACCTTTCCTGAATTAACTTACTATTGTCTCTAGTAAATGCATATCTTATTCTCCATTTGCTTTGTTTCTGTTGTTCTCTTCTCCTTCCCAGACTCCCTCTGGGTAAATCTTCAGGAATATATCTGAGTCCACGCACTATTCCACCATCCTTGTGCCTGACCCGCAGCCCTCAGTCCTGCCCCACGTGGACGGGAGGACTGCACACCTGGGGCAGGGCTGACACCCGGACCCCCTTCAGCTCAGCCTGGGCGCCCTCTGCCTCTCTCCTTCTGGCTTCCTGCTGTCTGGATCCCATGTGCTCCCCTCTTTGGGTTTTCTCCATCAGTTTCCCCTTTGCCTAGTGGTATCCCGTGGAAGGGAACGTGGGAAGTAGACACTGTCGCTCTAAACACCTGACGTGCCTTTAGGCTCCCCTCGCCCGGATTCACGTGGTGATGGGATGGAGACTCTGTGCTGGACACAGTTGTCCTCGGGATTTGGGGACCATGAGTCACGTCTTCCAGGCCTGTATTGTTGTGTCTTGGGGTTTACAAGGTGTCTGCTTCTCCCCCTCTTCCTGACATTTCATTGTGACGTGTCTTCATGTGGGTCTCTTGTCATCCACTCTAGTTAAGAGCTTGGGAATAATTTTCAACATATGTGCTTTTCCCTGTCAATTCTGAGAAATATTCCTGAAACTGTAGAAACAAATTTTAAGAACCAAACAGGTCTTGTCTCCTGCTGCCTTCACCTCCTGATGGTACTACTTCGGGAAAATACAACTGTAATCGTCCACTTTAACAACTAAATTGTCCATTTCTAGGTTCATAGTTTTATTCCTGAGCTCACTCTCTTGTTCTCTGATTTGTCACCACTGTGTGTGGTCCACATTCTGTTCCATATGCCTTATGCCTCTTACACGCTGTAGAGATGATTGATTCTAGTGATAGGGGACCTGTTAGGTATCCTGATCATCCACATTCATGATCCCGATCTTTCTCCACAACTTCCTCCACACACACTCACTTAAGGAGCGACTTCTGTTTGTCTCTGTCATTTCTGCAAGTGCCCACCTCCCACAGGACAGTGCCAGTGTTGTGTCACCAGGGGGTCACGCTTGTTCTTCATTTTACATCAGGAGTCACCAGTGGGGATGTACACAGGATAATGGGCTTTAGTGTGATTGGTACAGTAAGTCACGCTGCCTCTTCATGTCCTCTTAGGCTCTCGGCCTACCTGCCGTCCATGGCAGAGCATTCTGAAGCACTGCAACAGCACTTGCATAGAGTGCACAGTACACCCACCTTCTGATGGACAGGGAACCAAAGAAAGACAAGGCAACAAGGCCTCTGAGTGCAAACTCTCTGGGTTGAACCCTGGTTCCACTACCTCCTTATCCTCCCAAGTCTCCTTCTCCATAGGGGGCCCCATGTGGCTTTGTTTTGATGATTAACCTTGACCCTCTGTGTACATCACATGGTGATCATACCTGAGACATATTCCACTATTTATACTTGTCATTATCACATTGAATATAGCACTTAGATATAGTTCTATTGATTTTATAAGCCGCAATTCAAGAAACATCCCTGAATAAATGCTTTTGAACCTTTAATGTGTATTTAATTTTGAGAGACAGAGAGAGCATGAAAAGGGGAGGGGCCAAAAGAGGGGGAAACACGAAATTTAATTTGGGCTCCCAGCTATCAGCAAAGAGCCTGACACAGGGCTTGAACTCATGATCCTTGAGATCATGACCTGAGCCGTTGTAGGATATTAACCAACTGAGCCACCCAGGATCCCTCCTGAAAATATATTTTTGAGAACATACGTGATTATTTCTTTAAGATAAACTCCTAAAGGAGGGGCATCTGGGTGACTCAGTCAGTTAAGCATGAGACTCTTGATTTCTGCTCAGCTCCTGATCCCCGGGTTCCTGAAATCCAGCCTGGTGTCACTCTGCGTGGGATTCTCTCTTCCCTCTCTCTCTGCCCCTCTCCGCACTCCTGCATGCACTCTTTCTCACTTTTTCTCAAAATAAATAAATAAATATTTTTTTTATAAAAGGAAAAACTACCAAAAAAGAATGTCTATGTCACAGCTTAAGCACATTTAAATCATGGAGACTTTTTCAGAAGATCCTTTAAAACTTTCACACCTGTCCTCACCCCCATCACCTTTATGACGGTGTGTCTTCCCGACCCATGTTGGACACTCTCTTCACCTACTGGCCTCTTTGCCACGTTGAAGATCCTAAGTTTTATTCACATTTTTTATTCCACATTCTCATTTTGTTTATTCATGTCCAAAATATGTCTTATATTTTGTGTCTTCCTTTCCAAAGTGTTCTCTGATATTCTAAATTATCTTTTTCTTTTTTCTTTTCTTATTAGTTGAGAGCAGTTTACACACACTGTTCCATTCCTTTCAGGTTTACAACATAGTGATTCCTGATTTCATCCAATAATTGCACTCTTGGGTATTTACCCAAAGAAAATTAAAACACCATTAAAAAAAATATTTCCATTGAGAGAAGAGAGAGAGTATGCAAGAGGGAAGGGGCAGTGAGAGAGGGAAATGGAGGGAAAGAAAGAAAATCCCTAGCAGGCTCAGACCGGTCAGCCCAGAGCCTGATGCGGGGCTTCAACTCACAAACCGTGCGTGTGCACGTCCACACTGTGGAGCAGTGTGTACACATTGAGATGTTATTTCCAAATCAGAAATGATTTTGGTTTAACTGAATTTTGAACCATATAGAAATAGGAGTCCAAGGAACTGTTTCTATTTTTTGGTTTCCCCTGTATCACCATCAAGGGGCTGGAGGAGGAGGCGCACAGGGACACAGAAACCTCAGAGATGGCACACCGTCTCCTGAGCGCTCCTCTCCTGCTCTCCAGCCTCACCCCTGAGCCCGACCCCCGTGGAGTCCAGGGCTGCTCAGAAACTTCTTCCTCTCCCCGCTGACGCCCAGGCTTCTGCTCAGAAATCTCTGCCTGACTTACAGTCCAGACCCCGCTGAGGCTCTTCAGCCAGAATCCACCCAAGAACAGAGCCGTGCGGGGTGTCCCCTGACCTTCCCTCCCACGTGCGGCCACAGGACTAAGGAGAGAAGACCCAGCTGCCCTTTTTCCTCCTCACCCAGGCCCCGCCTAGGTTGTCCTTCAGCTCCAGCACCTGGATGTGGGCTTGGACACCAGGGGGTGCCCTCACCCCAGATGATGCTCAGAGTGTGAAGGTTTTTTCAAGAAATACAATGATACAACTTGTATCCACCCAGAGACCAATAGCTAAGGAAGGTGTGTGATACTCACAAACATACATATAAATATGTGGTGACACTTGTGACAACATGGATGGACAAACAGGACAGTATGTCTCCAAGTGAAATAAATCAGACTAAGAGGGGTACCATATGACTTCACTCATATATGCAATCTAAAAAAACAAACAAATGAATACAGAAACAAACAGCAGGATCAGACCTATACATACAGAGAACGCTCTGACAATTGCCAGAGGGAAGGGGGTTGGGATGATGGACACATGGGTGAGGGGGTGGGAGACACAGACTCCAGTTATGGAAGGAACAGGTCATAGGAATAAAAGGCGCAGCACAGAGAATATGGTCAGTGAGACTGTAATGTCGTTGTGTGGTGACAGCTGGCAGCTACACTGTGGTGAGCACAGCATGGTGTAGACACAAGGTGAAGGGCCCCTGGGTGGCTTCAGGTCATGACTCCTGGGTCATGGGATCGAGCTCTGCTGGGATGAAGCATCTCTCTCTCTCTCTCTCTCTCTCTATCGCTCTCTGCCTCTCTTCTCTGCTCTATCTCTCAAAGAAAACAATGAATACAAGAGTTGAGTCACTGTGTTGTACATCTGAAACTACAGAAATTTTGTGTGTCAACTATATTCAAATTTAAAATTTTTTAAAAAGAAATAATTTGGAAGAATAAACTGTAAAGATGCCTGGGAGGGTCAGTTAGTTGGGCCTCTGACTTTTGATTTCAGCTCAGGACATGCGTGATCTCCTGGTTCACAGGCGGGAGACCTGCATCAGGCTCTGAGAACAGGTGCGTCCTCTCCTGTGGCTGCGACTGCAGAGAACACATGCACAGTGACAATCAGGCGTGGAAAGGCTACGTGAGACTGGCAGGAACAGACCCCCATACACGCAGGAGTTTGTGTGGGGTGTGCCGTCAGAGGAGAGACTGGGGCACAGAAAAAGAAATAATGGATCGAGATGGGAAAGGGACCCTACATAGAAATTAACAAAACATCCCAACATGGTGTTGTGCCCAAGTTTGTAAAATCGCCCCCAATCACCCCAAAACAAACACCAGACTGCTAGGGAGACCGAATCACGCCTGCAAAATCAAAGGGCCTTTATTACAAGCTTAAGCTCAGCCTCACAGTCTCCAGCCGGCCCGCTGGCCACGTGGAGAGAGCCCCGAACAAAGGCAGGGCAGGGCCTTTTATGTCTTTGGGAGGGGGAGTTGCAGGAAATACAGTGATCCAATCCCTACCGCTCCATCAATACTGGCAGTTGTGGGAGCCAATCACACCATCTGGAGCACAGACCAATCAGAGTGGGCCCAGGACACCCCACGACCCCACGTGGGGCGTGACTAGGCCCCCCTCTAGAAGAGTCAAAGGTATTGGCCGGCTTCCCCCGATTGGGCGCCGCAGGAGTTGTCCCTCCTTAATGCACACCCTTTCAGGAG
>PJEM01017904.1:0-20387 GCA_004023845.1 Helogale parvula
TTTCCCCCTTTCTCTCCCCATGGTCCTCTGTTAGGTTTCTCCTGTTAGACCTATGAGTGCAAACATATGGTATCAGTCCTTCTCCACCTGACTTATTTTGCTTAGCATGACACCCTCAAGGTCCATCCACTTTGCTACAAATGGCCAGATTTCATTCTTTCTCATTGCCATGTAGTACTCCATTGTATACATAAACCACATCTTCTTGATCCACTCATCAGGTGATGATGTCATGTCCTACTTTAATGTACCTCTTGGGGTTCCTGGGTGGCTTAATCAGTTAAGTGTCTGACTCTTGATCTCAGTGCAGGTCTTGATCTCAGGGTCATGAGTTCAAGCCCCACACTGGGCTCCACACTAGGTATGAAGTCTACTTAAAATAATAATAATAAATAATAATAATAATAATAACATACCTCTCAAATTCCCATAGTGATTTTCATAGAGCTGTGCCCCATATGGATATCTCTTTAATAGGCCAGCTTCCTATTGTCTATCTGCCTGACCCAACAGCCTGACGATTGGCCACCACCATGAGTCAGTAAAAACCCAAATAAAGAGGCAAATAGCAGACATTCCAGCCCACTGAGCTGAATTGTTTTTATTTTCTTCAATAAGAGTGGCTTGGAAATGTTCACTTTGGAATCACTATCCATAAACCAAACACTTTTTGTTGGTCAATAGAGAGTTGTTTATACGGTAACACTCAAGTGGCCATAGAGTCTAGCAGTGCCTCACTTGTTCCAAAGTCAGTCCTAGAGGAAAAGGAGCTCCCTGCTTATGAGTCCTCTCCTTGTATTCCTTTAGCACCATTTCCTATATAAATGATTTCTTTCTTATTATGGAACTCTTCTGAACACTTCCCTTTCCATTGTAATATCCTTATGACATTATCCAAGACATTACAGGTATTTCAAGGTTATTCTATGTCTGTTAGTCATAGGAACAATTTCAACTCATGTCAAATAGCAAGCTAGTAATTGTCTTTCAAAAGGGAATGTTCTGGAATTTTCAAACGGAAATCCCAGTGGCCATTGCAGGGTGCAACTCACCAGCTTTTGCCATTAGCCCCAGTCTGTGCCCCACACAAAATTATTGCACAGATAATCTATCTGTACCATCACCCCAGTCAAATTAACAATCTGTGTGGGCTCAGGCAATGTTATTGACTCCCATTTAGCTGTCTTATTAATAATGACTGAAGGGAGGCTTTATATGACTTCTGTATTATGATACTAGGTAGGGGAAGCATGCCTCAATTAGACATAATATTCACCCCCTTAATATATTCAGGGAATAGAGACACAATCACTGCATAGCTTGTTCAAACATTTCATCCAACCTTTCACCTGAATCCCACTATTTCATTCTCCTCTCCACCCAATCTAACTGCAGCAATAGTCAGGACTTTAGTATCAAGCTTTGGCATCATGGTGCACAGGGGTCCTCCCAGAAACATCATTCTTAGACTCCCTGGGCATTTTACCCACTCATGTGCAAATCCTTTGGGTCCCTAGCTGAGGATGGGGCCCTTTTGTCAATCATTAACTTGATTAGGTTGTGGAACCGTTACCTCAGGCAATTCCAGGGAGGCTTTCCCATTTTTATCTTTGCCATCCAACTTTTGAAATTCTTTCAAACTAGGGTGAATAAAGCAGATTTGTGGAGGGCTCTTCAATGTGGGGGCCAGCAGAGGCTCTCCCCAGTCTATCCAATTTCTGAGAGTGCTGCAGTAAGACCTTTATTTTGGTCCCATCTCTGTCTGCTTTGTTTATCCAGTAACTGTTTAAAGGTTTCTATCCTCCTGGGATGAGTCTCTTGACTCTCCCTTTGTCTTTCCCCCCATTATCTTGCAAATCTTAGCTATGTGTGGCTTCAATTTAACTATTTTCTTTGGTGACATCCATGAGACAACTCAGAACAGCCTGATTCCAAAGTTTGGCTCAGCCTCAAGATTCATCCCAAAACTCTACCTTTCATTTTGGTTATTACAGATAGCAACAACCAAGGGAGTGATATTTGCTTGTTTCTTGTTACTTTCCACTTCCTTATGAATCCAGTGCGAAAGCTCCTCCAGGAGCTGGAGCCATATTTCTAAATTCTTTTGGTAACTTTTACTTCCAGTAACTAATTGTGGCACAGCTCCAGTTCTGTATCTTAGGTGACCCCACGGCCACCCAGGAATCAAAGGCTCATCATCCCCCATCAATTCATCCTTCTCTTCTTGAACCATGTTTCCATGAGTCAGGGTCTGGCTAGTGAATCCCACTTCTGACACAAACAGGGAAACATTTAGGCCAACTGTGAAGTCAGAGGGAACAGTCTCCAAAAGCATGCTTCCTTCTGACATAGCTGCAAAGTCAACAGTCGCCAAGATTACCCTTAGGTCTGATTATTCACTAGGAGGACTCACAGAATTTACTGAAAGCTGTTATACTCTCAGAGATTTGTTTTTACAGGGAAAGTCTGTAAAAGATACAGATTAAAATTAAGCAAGGGAAGATAACAAAGGGAAGAGTCCAGAGGAGAACTATACACAGAGTTTCTGTTGCCCTTCCATGGAATGAGGACATGTCACTCTCACTGCATTGGTGTGTGACAATATGCAAGGTTATCGCCCACTAGAGAAGCTCACCTGGTCCTTAGTGTTCAGAGTTTTTATTGAGCCTCATGTGCATGTGGATGTTCCAGCCCACACATCCAAACCTCACTGTCCCCTTTTTACATGCAATCTTCCCTTGGTCCTAAGGGTGCACACTGCAGGCATGGCCTGCCTTCAGGCAGACAAAGGGAGAAAGATATACATGCACTAGACGTGGCCTTAAAACAATTTGAGCAGGAATTTCAGACATTGTGGGAATTGGGTCATGATCTAAAAGAAGGGTGAAAGCTTTGGGGGGATATGACTTCTTGGTTCTACAAGTGTCTTCCATGGGGAGGATCATGGCAAAAAAAAAAAAAAAGGAAGAGAGAGAGAGAGAGAGCAAGCAAGCAAGCAAGCAAGCCCATGGTTGGAATAGATCTTGTTATTGAGCTAATCTTATTAACCCATATAAAATATTTAGCCAGACTATTATCACCATAAAATTTTGATTTTGGTTCTCGAGGCACTAGTTGATCCAAAAGGTTTGCAAAAGTATATTATATCTATAATATACTTTTTATATATGTGGAATCCCACCCCAAGACAAAGGAGCTTTACCTTCCTTCCTTGCCAGGTTATGAAGAAGCCTTAGAACAAGAGGCTAGGGGATTGAAGGATTCTCAGAAGGCTTGAGTGTCACAGAAGATCACATAAGGACAATTTTCGCACCTGGAGCTGTGTGGGCCAATGACAAATGTGCCAGAACTCCTACATGTTCCATGTTCTACTTCAGGAAATGATTAGAAGTATGGACAACCTTACCAAAGACGCCAACATCATCACCAGAGAACCATGGGAAACTTCAGTGTATAGTCCTTAACAATTATCTGGCATTGGACAGGACTCTGGCTTCCCAAAGGGGCACCTGGGCAGTGGTCAGAATTACCACTGTGCACGTATTCTTATAATGTCTATGTCACCACCAGAAATATTCACTGAACACCAAGAAATCCATCAAAGTGCCACCGTCATCTTCCTTCTGCCGTTAAATATGCTTAAAGCCCAACATCTCAGAGCCTTCTCAGCTAACTCCCTTCAAACTTAAAATTGTGGTTTTACTCTATAACTTAACCCTTAATAATTATTCTAATTATTCTTTTAGTCTATTCTGACGTATACCTCTTGTGACACCCCTGATCTCAAAGACCCGCTGACATCGGTCAGTCTAGGGACATGCCCAGCAGATTATAACAACTAGTCTTTCTGAGTCCACTTGATCATGGAAGCCAGCCCACCTTTGACAACTAACTGAACCAACATCAACCTCACAATGACTGCTATTCCATCCCTCACACAGACTATATCTATAAAAAAAGATGGCAATGACCAAGTATTCACAATTTTTCACTTCTTACCCTCTACTTTGCTTCACCCAACTTTATGCAGGTTTTCCTCCACCTACAACCCATAAATTTTGGCTTGCCCCAAGTTTCAACAAGCACACAGGTGAACACGGTCCTCCTTAACAGTTCAGTGTGAGAATCTGCTGACTTTGGAGAAAAATATTCCCAGTTGCACAACCTGATTTTACACCTGCAGCCCCATTATCTTCCGCTCCTCACCTACATCATCCCCTGCTAGTCCTGCACACCTCCCCCATATAAAAGAAAAGTATGTTCTGATGGACGTTGGATGCTTGCAGATTTCTGAGATTAGAATGTTAGATAATATTTCTAATATGAGCACCATCTGGACGTGATGATACATAATGTCAGAGTCTGACTTCCTGTCTGGGAGGCGGCAGGTGACCGTCCTGGGGCTGGGACTTCCCACCGCAGTAGGCAAACCAGGAGCCAGCGTGGTGCAAGGGTGTGGGCAGGCGCCTGGGCAAGGACGTGGTCTCTTTCAGAACCGCCATATTGCCCACCCCTGCCTCCCTGCTCCCTTTCCTGCTGCAAATTCACAATGGACCTGTGCCCTCCCCATGCCCGGCTCTGACCACTGTCCCCAGTCGGGCTCCCAGACTCCTCCTCCTGCCTGCCCTCCCCTCCACCACCCCTCAGGAGCCCCATCCTCTGCTGGGGGCAGGACTACAGACCACTGGATGTCAGCAATAGAAAACAGTGCTGCCTACAGGGCTGGGTGGGGTTTGCGCCAGGAGACATTGATCTCTGGAGGCAGTCACAGGGCAGGCTCCAAGTGGTCCTTGAACCTGGCTAGCAGAACCCATCCATCAGCTGGGATGCTGCGACATTCAGCCCTGCCTGGAGGTGACCGCCTCCCCAGCATCCAGAGCTGTCCCTAGAAGGGCATCTGCTGGGCTCACCCTCCTGGTTCAGTGCCCTTCCCAGCGTTTCAGTCTGTCGCCATAATATGGCCGATGCTCTGCGGATTTCCAAGCTCCTCTGCAGCAGCTGCTGGAGGAACAGGGGCTTGCAGGTATAGACTCCTTCACTGTCTGCCCACAATGGCCACTCTTGCAAGGACGTGACAGGGAGAAAAGGGCCAGCCTTACTGATATTTAGGACGCCAGGTCATCATGTGATTCTTTTTTCTCCCCAGTTTTGGGAGGTCATCAGTGATGAGCATGGGATCGACCCCACTGGCAGTTACCATGGAGACAGTGACTTGCAGCTGGAGAGAATCAATGTGTACTACAATGAAGCCGCTGGTGATTATTTCAGGGTTTTTTGCCCAGTCAACCTTGCTTTGCATACTGTGGCAGACGGAATGTGCTAGGAACATCCAAATGCCAAAGACATGCTTCTTGCATTCTCTTTAAATGTCAACTGCCAAAAAATACACTTTGTAGTTCCTTACGACTCCTGCATGGTTGCCATGACTAAGCATGCCATCATCTCCTCTTTTAAAGCAGAAAAGCACCTCTATTCACTTACTGTTGTCTCAGATGCTAGAATTTTCTCTAATGATTATGCTGTGAAAGGCACCTAGAGCAGAGCCTTGTCTGTGATTCCCTTGCCAACTGTAGGTCTAAGTCTGGCTCTGTTCCCCACAGGTAACAAATATGTACCTTGGGCCATCCTGGTGGATCTGGAGCCGGGCACCATGGACTCAGTCAGGTCTGGACCATTTGGCCAGATCTTCAGGCCAGACAACTTTGTGTTTGGTATATAGTCCTGATCAAAGGCAAATGGCTCAGTGAGTCTCTTTTTTCAACACTGTGGAAATCACAGTTCTTAATGTTGATAAGGTGGAGATTGTGTGTCCACACAGAGCCCTGAGTCCTCCTAATTCCACTTAATCCTGGTCCGGCCACTTCTCTGGCCCTTCTCTGGGCAGCTCATAAAGCTGTCAGCCTGCAGAGGGCTTCTATGGTCCTCCCACTACAGAGCAGTCCGTGACAGTAAAGAATGCTGAGCAGTGACCAACCTTCCAACAGGAGCTAACAGGCTGCCGGTAATGTCAGAGGACCAGGGACAGCAGGTAACTACTTCAGGATGCTAAAGGCCAAAGGCACCAGAAGTGGAGAGAGTGGCTTGGAGCCCGTCTTCTCTTCAGATCATAATGTGCCCTTGCTCTTGCCTGTTTATTGATTGTACCAATATTAAGTATGTGAAATATTGAATCCAGACCTGTACAAACTGGTCATGAACATGGTGCCTAAGCCCCTAATGGTGCCCAAACTCACCCACAGATGAAATGTCCTTCTCTATAATCCAAATACTAGCAGCAGATGAACAAGAAGAGTGAGATCTTAGCAGCTCTGCAAAGAACCCAGACAGTTTCATGAATCATCAGTATGAAGAGGCTGCCCAGAAGCTGACGTGGTCAGAGTTGCGTTCACAGCTCATAGTCAAGAACAATCGAACTAGTTTTGAACTCAAAATCCTGTTTCATGGGGCTGCCAGGAGGGAGTCTAGGAAGGGACTGGAAATGTCTTAGACAATGTCTTGGGAGTAGGAAAATTGCAAGTATCTGAAAAGTATGGAGAAGGTAGACATCATTAGCTAAGGAACCAAACCTGAACCAATGGTTAACAACAGAGAGGAAGGAACTTTCTAAGGAATGTCTTTGTAGCAGATATTGTTGGCATCAGCCCGTGTTCCTGAGACCTTCATTCTTCCCAGACCCCCTACTATGTGTCCTACCCACAGTGCCCCTTTGGAAGGAGGACTGTTGAAGGACAGACCAGAGGTTAAATATCCCAGCTTCCCTGGCTCTTGGTGTGACAAATCTGGTCCCTTACAGCCCACTCCAGTAGCCTGCTTGCAAATGCAGCCTGGGGACTTCCCTTTCCTGGTTTGGTTCCCCACTACCCCCTTGCTGCTTCCTGGGACCACCTCCCCAATAAGCTTCACTCAAACCCTTGTCTCAGGTTGGCTTCTGGGGGACTGACCTAAGACAGTCCCCAAAGAGGAGATGCTGTTGTTTTTTTATTGTTGTGGGATAGGTTACTACAAACTCAGTGGCTTAGAGCATCACAATCATCTTGCAGTTTCTGGGGTCGCAAGTCATGGGTCTCTGCTCATGTCCTCAATTGACCATCTTGGGCAGCTCCATCTGGAGTCCAGGGCCCTCTTCCATGGCCTTGGGTGGTTGGCCAAATCCAGTTCCTCACGGTCATAGGTCTAAGGGTCCGGTTTGCTTGCTGGTTGTTGATCAGAGCCCCTTCTCTGGTCCGAGAGGCTGCCTGCTGTGGCCTGCCACCTGGCCATCTCCACAGTGTGGTAGCAGCTCCGTTAAAGCTGGCAGGAGAGTGCCTCAACTCTTTCAAAATTCCGATGTCTTCTTCTGCTACCAGCTAGAAAAAAATTCTTTGCTTTAAAGGGGGTCATATTTTTTAAATGTTTTATTTCTTTTTGAGAGGGAGACAGCATGAGCAGAGGAGGGGCAGAGAGAGAGAGAGAGAGTGGGAGACACAGAATCTGAAGCAGGCTCCAGGATTTGAGCTGTCAGCACAGAACCCGATACGGAGCTTGAACCCACAAACTGCGAGATCATGACCTGAGCTGAAGCCGGACGCTTAAACTGACTGAAACACCCAGGTGCCCCAAATCTCCTTATTTTAAAGGTCAACCCACTGGAATCTTATTTATATCTGCAAAATACCTTCACAGTAGTAACCAGGTGAGTGTTTGAGTAACTGGGAAAGGTTGTGTACACCCCAGGGCCAGTGGCTCTCGGGGCTGGGATAGAATTCTGCCTTCTCCAAATGGAAAGTTTGGGGAACAGAAAGCATGTGGTCTTTGAAACATCTGGTTCTGACATCTGAATCTGTGTTCACAAAGTAAGTGATGTTTCTACTTACTAGTTGTATGGCCTTGGGCAAATATTCAATCTCTCTGAGCCTTAGCTTCTTTTTCCAGAAAATGGTCATAACAGTATGTACTTCAGAGGGTATTGTAAGGATTAAATGAAATGATGTATGTATAGTACTTGTCACACAATAGTGCAACAGTTGGTGCTGCAGTGAGGATCCTACTAAGGCAGGTGTTCAAGGGACAGGCTATATGACTTCTTGTTAGGAATGCTGCAAGGGGGGCAGGGACCAAGATAGATTTATTTTGGAATTTCTTTTAATTTTAGAAAATACGATTTTCAGGTCCCCTTTGGCCATAAATGTCTATGGATCAATGTGAAAGTTCTTGGAAGAGTTAATATACTCATCAAAATAAGCCCTCAGCAGATTGATGGTAAATGGTTTCCTTGGTACAGATTTTCATAAGGAGATAGAGCTTGTGTGCTCAGATCTGGGGAAGAGTAGCAAGAGGTGGGAAAAAGAATCAAAAGGGAAACTTAGCACCCTTACAGTTTTACTTAGGACTGGTCCCAATTCAGTAAGTTAAATCTGCAACTGCAGGTGGCTATAGTGGAAATTGCTACCTTAGGCTGGGCTCAGAGTAGCAACGTCAGATTTTTTGAGGGAGCCCTGCAGGGTCAAGGGCCCATTCTAACTTTCCTCCTATTTGTACTTCCTGTTTTCCTTGTCTTGTTTTTCCATCACTTCCTTTCAGCTCCGAATTAAGATTGGACAGGAGGTTCTGCTCCCTGCATTAATATCTCATCAGACTTGACAGTTCATTTGTTAACTCAGCTCCTGATCTTGCTGGGCCTTTTCCCTCTCTTATCTCTTACTGTTCCTGTACTCAGCCTATAGTGGGCTCTTCCCTCTATGGAAAGCCTCAGTCTGTGCCCTATGTTCAGTTTCATTTCTCTAATATCAGTATTGGCATCTCCACAGGATCCAAATGGCTCATTCATTGCAAAACTATTCAACCTTAAAAGTCCTCTGCAAATCAACACAGTATTCCCTGAGTTAACAGAAATTTGACTCTGAAGCACCCCGTACGTAGGAATTTCTGGTTGCACATTGCTTCTTTATCCTAAAACTCACCCAAAGGCTTAACCCTCCCCTCTTCCCCTAACACACACTGAGCAACCAAGCTGTTCTTGGCCAGTGCACCCTGCTGCTGGCCAGTGAGGGGAAATGACTGGTCCAAGAGCTCTCCTTTTTCATTTTCGCCAAGGCAGTGCACACAATGTGCCCCTCCCTTTCCTCTTTCAACATCCTCAGTTCTGTTAAATCTCTCTCAGAGGATGCCTTTCCCAACATATTTGTTTCCATCTTCTTTAATCTCCTTCCTTCAGGTTATCAAAAAATCTATTTCATATTTACACTAATTGTAGTATTTTTATGTTATGATATAAAAGTTAAGTTGCATTTGACTAATTGACTGCTATGTTTGGTACACATGTAATTAAACATTTATGAATTTTACTATTGTAGTGTTTTTATATTTTGGAGTTTTCCTCCTCGCCCCATCTCAAACATTTTCTTAGGTCTTAAAAACTAGTAAGTGCTATGCTTATCATGGTAAACTTGTAAACTCTGTAAACTTGGTAAACTTGTGAAATGGGCAAAATGTGAAAATAACAAATATTCCTCATAATGAAGAAAAACAAGAGTATTGGTAGCATGTTACCCAAGCATTAGGCTGTGAGTGTTCAACGAATTTGATATAGTCAAATAATAAATATAACAAACCTAATCTAGCACATATTTGAAATGCTGCCTATCATACTTTTGTACTACATGACAATTAGGCATAAAGAATAGCTGATTATAGGAATATACAGTGGGAAAGACAGTCTCTTCAATAAATGGTGTTGGGAAAACTGGACAGCTACATGCAAAAGAATGGAACTGGGCCACTTTCTTCTATACACAAAAATAAATTCAAAATGGATTAAAGACATAAATGTGAGACCTGAGACTATAAAATTCCTAGATGAGAGCACAGGCAGTAATTTCTCTGACATCAGCTGTAGCAATGTTTTCTAGAACTGTCTCCTAAGGCAACGGAAGCAAAAGCAAAAATGAACTATTGGGACTCCATCAAAATCAAAAGCTTCTACACAATGAAGGAAATCATCAACAAAACTAAAAGACAACCTACTCAATGGCAGAAGCTTTTGCAAATGATATATCTGATAAGGGTTTAATATAAAGAACTTACACAACTCAACACCAAAAAAAAAAAAACACACCCCAAACAATCCAATTAAAATATGGACAGAGGACTTGAATAGACATTTTCCGAAAGAGGACATATAAATGGACAATAGGTACATGAAAAGATGAGCATCACTCATCATCAGGGAAATGCAAATCAAACCACAATGAGATATCACCTTATACCTGTCGGAATGGATAATATCAACAAGATGAGAAATAATAAATGTTGGCAAAGGTGTAGAGAAAAAGGAACCCTTGTGCACTGCTGGTGGGAATGTAAATTGGTGTAGCAACTGTGGAAAACAGTATGAAAGATACTCAAAAAATTAAAAAATAGAAATACTGTATGATTCAATAATTCCACCACCAGGTGCTTACCCTAAGAAAATGAAAATACTGATTCTAAAAGACATATGCACCCATATGTTTATTGCAGTATTATTTACAATAGCCAAGATATGGAAGCAACCTAAGCGTCCATCCATAGATGAATGGATAAAGAAGGTGTGGCACACGGTACACACACACACACACACACACACACACACAGGACTATTATACAGCCATAAAAGGGATGTGTTCATGTCATTTGTGACCACATGGATGGACCTAGAGGGTATTGGGCTAAGTGAAACAAATCAGACTGAAAAAGACAAATATCACATGATTTCACTTACATGAAGAATCTAAAAAACGAATAAATAAAAGGAATCAGACTTATAAATACAGAGAACAAACTGATGGCTGCCAGAGGGTAGACGGGGAGTGGGATACACAGGCTTCCAGTAAAAATAAAACAAAACAAAATTGACTACGAAACAAGTGGTAGTATTTCTACACAGTCATAGCAAGTACTGCTGGGGATTAGTTGGGAAAAGAGGGAACCATGATGAGAAACAGCTTAGCGTTTTCTCTGAAGAGGCCTGGCTGCGCAAAGGAGCAGGCCCCACATGACTGTATCATCCGTAACGTCAATGCGCTAGGTCCAATAATACTTTTTTAAAAAATGTACCTCAATATTATTTTATAGTTAAAGACAAAAGGCACATCATATCTGGGGTGCATTTTCCCCTTAGGTATTTTATGAGCAGTCGTGGTTGGATGCAAAGATCATTCTTTATAAGTGTTTTATTTATATATATGTTTAATTTATATATAAATTTATTTTTATATATAAATTTTATTTATGTAAATAAATTTATACATAAATTTATTCTTATATGTTTATTCATATATAAAATGTGTTTTATTTATTTATTTTTGAGAGAGAGAGAGGCAGAAAGAGGGAAGGAGAGAATCCCATGCAGGCTCCACACCCAACACAGAGCCCTGTGTGGGGCTTGATCTCATGACCCTGGGATCATACCCTGAGCTGAAATCAAGAGTCAGACGCTCAACCAGCTGAGACACCCAGCACCCCTCAAAGACCATTCTTGAGACAGTGGTACAGCCCATGTTGATGGTGGGCAGAGAGAGGGGCTGGTTCCTACATTATGGGCTAAAACCCTGGCAGTTCGGATTAAGGCACTGAGAAGGACTGGAACACCTTCCAGGACAGCAATGCCCGGCCAGGGCTGGGGCTGCTGGGCCAAGGATGCCAGGGCAGCAGCTCCTGGCACTCCCCGCCTAGGACTGCTGGAAGCCTCTCCCTAGCACACTTTCAGCAGAAGGCAGAATTATTAGGCTCTGCACAACTTAATGGCTTTCTCACCACAGGGAGGAAAATGCTGATGTCAACCTTTCCATAATCGCCATTTGCCTTGACGGTGAAACAGAGCATAACTTGAGCCCTGGAGCTTCCAGGAAAATGACCAGCACCTTTTGTGCGTCCAGCTTGGCCCCATGGGAATCAGCATAGTTGGCCTCACCCAGATTCTTTGCAACTCGGATTCTGGTGTGAAAAAAAAAAAGCCTGTATTCAGAAAATAGGTGGTGAGAGAACTGGAAAGTTGCAAATGATGAGGATAGACTCTCTTGTGTTCCACGCCTCCTGGTGGGGGTGCTGGTCACGTCCCGTGGGGGTGCTCAGCTCAGAACTTCCTGCACAGTGTGGCAACACCCACTGACCTGCAGACCCTTGGGGTTTGCGACGGAAAACAGCATTCAAGTGGTGCCTTAGCTCACTGCCTGCGCAGTTCTTCTGTGTGTTTGTTTCTACAACAGTACCTTTCCTGGCTATAATTAATCTCAGGGACTAAGGTTCAAGATTATAATACGAAGGTGTGCACACAGTATTATGAGGTACAAAAGAAGGAGCATCACAGAAAAAGTGACATTGGAGTTGAGCCCTGATTTATGGGGAGGAGCTCCTGAAAGGAAGGAAAGAGGGAAGGAAGTAATACCAATTATAATGGCTAATATTGATATAACACTTATTACGGGGTAGGTGGTATTCTAAGTGCTTTCACATATTAATTCATTTGGTCTTTGTAGTGACTCCAGGAAGTAGGGGCTTTTATGATTACCACTTTGCGGATGAAGCAATTGAGGTTAAGTAACTTTCTCTCAGTCACACAGCTAATGAGTGTTAGAGTCAGGATTTGAACCCATTCCATCCAGGGCCTGTGCTCATAACTCTATCCAGGGAATGTGGGAGTGGGCTGAATGGGGTGGGGGAGGGATTCATTCCAGTGAACAGCCCTAGGTGTGTGAAGCGGAGTTTCCTCCGTGAACTTGGTATGTTCCAGATGCTCTACATTATGGGGAAAATGGTAGCAGTTGGGAGAAGGTTACATATGTTCGAGAATTTGTGAGACTGTGATTTAAGTCATGGTAAAAGAAAATATAGTATTTCTTCATTTCTAATGCCCAAGGTGAAATGATGTTAAAAAAAAGCAAACAGAGACACCTGAATGACCAGGAAAAGGAAGAAGAAAATAAGGTAATACATCAAATATGAACGGGGAAGAATTCTTAAGTACATAAAGAGAAGAGTAGAAAGACACATATATGTTCGTTAGTATTTTCTAAGATTTCTAATTCTGTAGTCAGAAAATAAGAATATATAAAATAAGTTTTCTTACCATAATAAAATATATATGTGTATAATGTATGTGTATATTACACACACAAACACATTTGTTGTTTTCAATTTTGAAAGGTGCAATTGACAATTCTAGTGAAAGTAACACATACTGGGGATGAATATTCTGGAAGGGGGCTAAAAATCATTTCCATATATTTTCTCCAAATTATTATTGTCTGGTGCAAACATTTCTAAACTATAACGTGGTGGGATTGACATTTTCAAAGTAAGTTAAATTGGAGTTCAGACTATTTATACTTTAGGCAGTCTTTAAATATTTTTATATTTATTTATTTTATTTATTTTTATTTTACTAATTTTAAAATGTTTATTTGTTTTGAGAGAGAAAGTGATCAGGGAAAGGACCGAGAGAGAGGAGGAGAGAGAGAAGATCCCAAGCAGACTCCATGCTATCAGAGCAGAGCCTGAGGAAGGAGGGCTCGAACTCACAAACCATGAGATCATAACCTGAGCCAAAACCAAGGGTTGGACGCTTACCTAAGACATCCAGGCACCCCTATTTATTTTTATATTAGAGAGAGAGAGAACATGAACGGGAAGAGGGGCAGAGGGAGGGAGAGAATCTTAAGCGGGCTTCACACTCAGGGCAGAGCCCTACGCAGGGCTGGATCCCACAACCCTGGGATTGTGCCCTGAGCTAAAATCAAGAGTAGGACCATCAACCAATGGAGCAATCCAGGTGCACCTACGTAGTCTTTTAAAGAGGAAGCACTTTAAGTGCTTTAAGTAAAATTCCTCCATCTTCATCAAGAGATGCTTTTATTCAAAAACTTGAAAATGTGTTGCTCACAGCCAAAGGAGCAGGCAAGGCTATTTTAGAAGCGTTTCACAGGAAAGAGAAGCTGAGATGCCTTGTCCCCTGGACCTCCTCTGAGTGCACAAATAAATGCACTGTGAGACCATTCCAGAGTAATTCATACAACTTTATTGCTGGAATGGCTCTTGGGTTTTCATTATTCTACTGATACTCCAAATTGCAGAATCCCAATTAAATCTCTTTCAACCAGATCACATGTGTTGCATTAGAGATGGCATCCGCTGAGAAAAATTCTCATCATCATCCCACATCTCGAGGGCACTTTCACGAGACTCCTCTCCTGGAAGGCAGGAAATGAGGACAGCCTGGCGGGGCGAAACGTGAGATCGAGCCCACTTTGTAAAGTGCAGGCCCGGCCCGGCCTTCTACTGGGAATTCACTCCTTTCCTTTCCAGTCTGAATTCTGCCATCATCACCCCAAAGTGCCTTCAGGGCAGGGATGGCTCAGACATTTGACAGTCAGTGACATCAAGTCCAAAGCAGGAAATGACAGGTGGCAGGAGGAGGCTGGCTCTCCTCCCCCACCACCCTGCCCAGCAGCCAGAGATCTGCTCCTTCTTAGACAGGAGGACAGGGGACAAAACCACTTCTCCCCAAAGCCTGCTAAAAGCCTATTCCCGGCAAGGGGAGGATCAGTGGGCCTCGTTCTCCCTTGTTCTCATCTGCACAGGTGCTGTGCAGCATGGCATTGCTGCGTGACAGTGTGGTGGTGCTGGCGACGCCCACATGGAGGAGAGCTGGGGCTCACAGCCGTCGGATGAGTCACCTGAGGCTGGGCAGGCATTATTTAAAAATCTGCCTGTGTGCTTCTTTGATTATATTCCAACAGACAACAGGGGCGGGCCCTGGGGGAGGCATGAGCAGATGAGAAAGCAGGCTGGGTGCAGACTGGGTGGCGGGAGGAGGCAGCCTCGGCAAGGACGTTTGTTGCCAGTAATCCACGGGCAGCCCTCATGTGCCCGGGCCTGCTGAAGTCAATGCTGTCATCTATTCATTGACTGTGTGTTCACTAAACGTCCCACTCACATTGTCTCTCATAGACATGACATAACAAAAACAGATTTCCATGTTTCAGATATGGCAGCAGAAGCTCAGAAAGGGTAGGTGACATGCTTAAGGACCCAACCAAAACAAAGCAGGGTGGGCACCATCCATGAGGGTGAGCTAACCCTCCACAGGTAGGGAAAAGCACCCTTCCATCAGGGTCCCATGTCCCCAGTATCGTCCCTTCCAGGTCACATCTTCTGCTATTTGGCTCCGAGTGCCCATCTTGAAGGCAACAACCAAGACCGAGAGGCAATTATCCCCAGAAAATCTTTGCGGCACTGTGTTCAGTGAAGTTTCTTGGGGCAGGGCCATTCCCTGGGGAGGACCAAGCTTGGCTGGTCATGAAGAGCCCAAGATGTTCGAGTTGGAGGCAGACATGGGGAGAAGGTAGAGGCCACGTCCTAGGAACCTGGGAACAGTATCAGTGAGATGGACTGTGTACTGGGGCCCACCTGCATGGGGAGGGAAGGGAGGAGAGAGCCCATCCCCCACTGAGACAGGCACCTGACTGGTTCTGAGAGGACCCCAAGGGACTGGCTTCTTAAACAGGCGTTATGAAGCCATGACACTGCCCATCTCTGATGTATGCCCACTATTAACATGGCAAGCACACTTCATACTTATAATGATAGCATCATCTTGGGTTTTATGGGGGCAGTTTTGCTCCATAAACTTGACCTGCTTTCATATAGAACTTCTCATTTCCTCCTCACAAAGCTGGCTGCAGGGCACCTATAATTATCATCATCTTATAGTTGGAGAAACTGGCCCCACAGAGGAAAAGGAGTATGTGCAGGGGAAACAAAAAGTCCCCAGGTCCCTGCTCACCGAGCCCAGCGTTCAAGATCATCTTTAGGAATTATTAAGATTGGGTGTTACCTCACCCTGACCAAGCCTTTAAAACTCACCTGGGCTTTGTCTTTGTAGAAGGAATCAAGATGCCCTCACTTACTAGCTTTGTAGCCAGTCAGCTCTTTGAGCCTCCTTTTCCAAACTGTGAAATTGGGAGAGTCATTACATTTACCCTAGAACAGGGCTGTTCAGTAGAAATACCACATGAGTCACGTAGGTAACACATTTTTCCAGTAGTCACTACTGGTACAGTAGTCATTTAAAAAGGTAAAGAAAAATAAGTGAAATTAATTTTTAAAATATATCCAAAATATTACTTTGACATGTAATCAATATACAAAAGTAGTAATGGAATATTTTACAGCCTTTTAACCTACCCAGACCACAAAATCCAGTGAATACTTATACTCAAAGTACATCTCAGTTCAGACTACTACTTGAAATGTATTTCAGGTGTTCAGTAGTCACACGTGGCTGCTGGCCTTTGAACCGCACTGGGCAGCTCTAGAAGGCTGAGGTGAGCTTTAGGTGACATACTGAATGTGGGCCACACATACCTGGGCTGATGTGTGGCTAGAATAGCCTCTCTGACACGCACTCTCGCACGTAGAATTTTCCACATTTAAGTGGTCTTTAGGAGGACCCAAACCAGACAAATCCAGCACCCTCCCAAACCAACCACCTTCCTCACAAGTAGAAGGAAAATGCCATCCACCCCGCCGTCCTTGGTTTCCTTGAACACAGTTCCCATCTGCTCTCACCGAGGAACCCCTCACTCTTCCCCACCCTGCACCCCCTCCCCGCGTTTAGACTAGCCGCGAATTCCCACCCGGAATTGAAAGAGAACGCGGCCCGGACTAGGGGACCTTGACCAGGGAGGCAGGCAGGAAAGCTTAGCGAGCAACTGGAGAGCCCACTGACAATTCTAGTCTCCCTACTCCGAGGGGGTACTCGCTGCCCCGTGCCCTCCCCGGGAGGCGAGGACCCTGTTTGGGGGAAGCCCCTCCCCCTGGTTCCGGGACCTCGGGCATCCAGAGTGGAAAGGTGGATGTGGATGCAGTTTACTGAAGGAGCCAGTTCTAGGGCGAGGCAGCGTCCGTGGATCTAGCCGACCGCGGCTGGCTCGGCCCGAGGCCCCGACCCCGCCCTTGGCCACCGGACGGTGGTACCGGGAGCCCTCCCTGCAGTCAACAGGCCAGAGGGCCCCCGCACCTCGCACCGCGCCCCAGCTCCCCCTCGCGGTGCCGCAGTCCCCGCGGCGCCGCCCCCAGCCCCGCCCTCCATTACGTCATCGCGGGCCAGACCAGGGAGGGGACCAGTCCCCCCATATAAAAGTCTGGGCTAGGGGGTGGCGATTGGTCTCTGCTGCGGAGTCCGCCCGCCGGTCGCGCCGCGCGCACAGCTCCCAGGGCCAGCGCCTCCACCCGCTCTGCATCCGGCACCATGCGTGAGATCGTGCACATCCAGGCGGGCCAGTGCGGCAACCAGATCGGCGCCAAGGTGGGCGCGCCGCCCGGCGGGGGCTGGGCAGGGGCAGGCTCGGAGGGTGCGGACCCGGGTCGGGGGCGGCGGGGCCCAAGGGTGCAGGGCAGGGGCCGGGGGTGGGGAGGGCGCGGTAACCCGCCAGCCCGGTGGCACATTCTCCGTGCAGCCGCCGGGCGGGGCCCAGGAAGCCACACAACCTGCCACGATGCACGCGGCGACGCAGTGGTGTGTGCCTTTAATCAAGGCCTTTTGAAATTTCCACGGACACGGCCGTTCTGCGGGACTGAGACAGCATTTCCTTGGATGTATTACTCTCTGAAATTTGGATAGGGGCAGCGGTCATATAATCGAGTGGCCTCATGTGGAATTCAATTTGTATACTTTCCTCTATAGTTTGAATGAAAAAATTGCAATGTCATTGGGGTGACATGCTAGAGAGACTTCTTGTTGGGTTACAAAGACGAGAAAGTTAGGTAATTTCCCTAATATGAGCACCATCTGGACGTGACGATACATAATGTCAGAGTCTGACTTCCTGTCTGGGAGGCGGCAGGTGACGGTCCTGGGGCTGGGAAGTCCCCCCCAGGGCCCGCAGTGGGTGAAGCAGGAGCCAGCGTGGTGCAAGGCTGTGGGCGGGCGCCTGGACAAGGACGTGGTCTCTTTCAGAACCGCCATATTGCCCACCCCAGCCTCCCCGCCCCCTTTCCTGCTGCAAATTCACAATGGAGCCTGTGCCCTCCCCGTGCCCAGCTCTGACCACTATATCCAGTCGGGCTTCCAGACTCCTGCCCGCCCTCTCCTCGCCCCATCCCCTGCTGGGGGCAGGGGCGGCAGACCACAAGATGTCAGCGGTAGAAAACTGCACTACCTAGAGGGCTGGGTGGGGTTTGCGCCAGGAGACACTGATCCCTGGAGGCAGTCACAGGGCAGGCTCCAAGTGGTCCTTGAACCTGGCTAGCAGAACCCATCCATCAGCTGGGATGCTGCGACATTCAGCCCTGCCTGGAGGTGACCGCCTCCCCAGCATCCAGAGCTGTCCCTAGAAGGGCATCTGCTGGGCTCACCCTCCTGGTTCAGTGCCCTTCCCAGCGTTTCAGTCTGTCGCCATAATATGGCCGATGCTCTGCGGATTTCCAAGCCCCTCTGCAGCAGCTGCTGGAGGAACAGGGGCTTGCAGGTATAGACTCCTTCACTGTCTGCCCACAATGGCCACTCTTGCAAGGACGTGACAGGGAGAAAAGGGCCAGCCTTACTGATATTTAGGACACCAGGTCATCATGTGATTCTTTTTTCTCCCCAGTTTTGGGAGGTCATCAGTGATGAGCATGGGATCGACCCCACTGGCAGTTACCATGGAGACAGTGACTTGCAGCTGGAGAGAATCAATGTGTACTACAATGAAGCCGCTGGTGATTATTTCAGGGTTTTTTGCCCAGTCAACCTTGCTTTGCATACTGTGGCAGACGGAATGTGCTAGGAACATCCAAATGCCAAAGACATGCTTCTTGCATTCTCTTTAAATGTCAACTGCCAAAAAACACACTTTGTAGTTCCTTACGACTCCTGCATGTTTGCCATGACTAAGCATGCCATCATTTCCTCTTTTAAAGCAGAAAAGCACCCCTATTCACTTTTGTCTCAGATGCTAGAATTTTCTCTAATGATTATGCTGTGAAAGGCACCTAGAGCAGAGCCTTGTCTGTGATTCCCTTGCCAACTGTAGGTCTAAGTCTGGCTCTGTTCCCCACAGGTAACAAATATGTACCTCGGGCCATCCTGGTGGATCTGGAGCCGGGCACCATGGACTCAGTCAGGTCTGGACCATTTGGCCAGATCTTCAGGCCAGACAACTTTGTGTTCGGTATGTAGTCCTGATCAATGGCAAATGGCTTAGTGAGTCTCAACACTATGGAAATCATAGTTCTTCATGCTGAATTCTAAGGTGGAGATTGTGTCCATGGACAGTCTTGAGTCCTGGCCTAATTCCACTTAATCCTGGTCCGGCCACTTCACTGACCCTTCTCTGGGCAGCTCAAAGAGCTGTCAGCCTGCAGAGGGCTTCTATGGTCCTCCCACTACAGAGCAGTCCGTGACAGAAAAGAATGCTGAGCAGTGACCAACCTTCCAACAGGAGCTAACAGGCTGCCGGTAATGTCAGAGGACCAGGGACAGCAGGTAACTACTTCAGGAAGCCAAAGGCCAAAGGCACAGGTTCTGACCAGAAGTGGAGACAGTAACTTGGAGCCCGTCTTCTCTTCAGATCATAATGTGCCCTTACCCTTGTCTGTTTATTATACCTATTCACAGAAGATTCCTGTTCCTAATTTTAAAACCTGTTGGGTTTTGTTAAACCATCTTCTTGATCAGTTAATAACTCCGTATAAATAAACTTGCTTTTTATCCTATGATCTCAAGTGTTTTTTGAAGATCATGGATGTATAGAAAATTTTCTATAAAGAGAATATCTGCAACTCTAAGATTAGTCCACAGGCAAAATGAAAGAATTCTGATTTCCTTATGTTTTAGTGTCTATTATTCTCCTTTCCCTCTGGCAGGTCAGAGCGGTGCTGGAAACAACTGGGCAAAGGGCCACTACACAGAGGGCGCTGAGCTGGTCGACTCGGTCCTGGACGTGGTGAGGAAGGAATCAGAAAGCTGTGACTGTCTGCAGGGCTTCCAGCTGACCCACTCGCTGGGGGGCGGCACGGGGTCCGGCATGGGCACCCTGCTCATCAGCAAGATCCGGGAGGAGTACCCGGACCGCATCATGAACACCTTCAGCGTCATGCCCTCGCCCAAGGTGTCAGACACGGTGGTCGAGCCCTACAACGCCACCCTCTCCGTCCACCAGCTGGTGGAAAACACGGATGAAACCTACTCCATCGACAACGAGGCGCTGTATGACATCTGCTTCCGCACCCTGAAACTGACCACCCCCACGTACGGAGACCTCAACCACCTGGTGTCGGCCACCATGAGCGGCGTCACCACCTGCCTGCGCTTCCCGGGCCAGCTGAACGCAGACCTGCGCAAGCTGGCCGTGAACATGGTGCCCTTCCCGCGCCTGCACTTCTTCATG